>SDVV010045075.1:0-10099 GCA_016164225.1 Gammarus roeselii
AATGGTTGATTTTGAAGCTGCTCTGATGTGCTTTCCCGCCCTTGGCATCCCGCTGTCGGGATGGTCGTGGGTGGGGGGGGCCCGGCCATTATGACGCGACGGGGGTAAACCAGTGAAAACTGTCGGGCCCTGCTGCTGACGACGGTTCCACGGTGCATTCGGGACGCAGAGTGTAAGTTGAGGGGCTACCGGCCGGACCCTTTAGCACAAAGGGGCTAAGGTGTGTGAGTGTGAGCGTGTGAGGGTGTGAGGTGCGCCTTGTCGTCGGCCACCCCCCTTTCTGGGGGATGCGGCCTAGTGTCTGTGTCTGTATCTGTAATAACTAACAATAAATCCATATCGTTCAGGTGTTCTCGCTATAGGGCATCCAACCGATACCATTTGGAACATGGTAACACCGATATACAGAGAATTTTTACGAAATTCTTCCATTGATAAAGACAATCCTATTTACACTGAGCGAATAATTTGCAAATAGAAAATAATCCATAACGTGTCTTTCCTCCTTTTGAAGGAATGTTCCAGTCACCTGTTTTCTATGGCATATTTTTCTACGTGTGCAATAGCTCACAACAGAGAAAACAAAAGAAGGAGTTACTGCAGGCGTAACTAAAACAGAGCGCAAAGGTACTGATAATACAATCGCAGAAAATAACATTAAACTAATTGAGTCTATGCCACGTGTAAATTGATCATCAGCGAATGACTTGGAAATGATACCAAAAAAGGTTGAAAAATTCATCATGAACGTGTCCGGAAATCCACATTCCTGTAAGAAAGTGTGGGATTGAATCTATGATACTGCATGTAAATAACTTTGTAACTCAGGAACAGTAAATCGGACTTAATTCTCACATTTACTTTCAAATGCTTTTCCAGTACCTATACTGCTCTATTCCATCATTGTCAAGTCTTCGAAGAACAATTCGGGAAATAAAAGACACAACGGCCATCAGGATGTAGGAATTCATTTGATCTAACGTTTCGGTTGCTATACGTCAACCATCTTCAGAACAAAACAGGTCTGGAAGAAAATAAAAAGGGTAAAACAAATTGAAAAAGATTCAGTACTTGGCTAAAATTGTATCTATATAAATTTAAATAAATTGACACTTCATGATATTTAACATTTATGAAAGGATTCAATTGTCTGATTGCAATTGCTTAAGCTATTCTCAATTCTAATCTATCAGAAAAAGCATACATGATCGCGAAACAGTCAGTTATGATATTGGGGACGGGAGATTGGTGATCTTCAGTGATGTGCCGGTGGATGCTGATATTGATGTAGCGGTGTTGCTTGCTTCTACGCCTCAAAGTGCAAGTGGTGTGTTCGATGTATGAGGCATTACAGCCATCAACTGGGCACGTGAATCGGTACATCACCTGCGTCTTTTCTGCGCTCCTCTTTCGTGGTCTGGTTCAGTATGAAGAAGGGAGTTTGTATGGTTTGAAAAATCCAGTTAATGTAGCGATTTTATGGTCATCGGATGGTTTGACATGATCCCGTAGAATGTTTTTCAGTAGTTTTTGATCTTGTTTGATGATCAAAAGGTTGGTAAGTTGAAAAGTAATTCATTTTCGAACTATTAATTGAATTTTCCCCGCTTTCAGCATGGTATTTTTCCATAGTATGTTTGACGATGCGTTCAACAATAGCTTGAGGATAGGGGTAGTTGACGAAAGATTTTTTGAGTCGCTTTATTTCAGAGTGAAAAGACGGCCAATCTGATGAATATTTCAGTGCTCTAGTGACAATTGTTTTTCTACAGATTTCTTGTATTTTAAGGGGAAGCACGAGTTGAAGTTTGAGTATGTACCGTTATCGGTCGGTTTAATGAAGACTGCCGTTGTTAGGTTCCCATCGGATTGAATAGCGAAGTTAATGTTCAACCAACGAAATTGGTTGTTAGAAGATCCTTCATGGGTGAAATGAAGGACAGAGTTAGGACGGAGTCTAATTTTGAACCAGTTGAGGTGAGATTTATTTTCAAAGATTGCGATGATGTCGTCCACATATCGTCTGTATAATTTGGGATTCGATGCTTTATTTTCACTTAGAAGATTATTTTCCAAATTAGACATGTAAACATCTGCGAAAGTGCGTCCAAGGGGTGAGCCCATGATAATCCCATCAAGCTGGGTGTAGGTTTGATTCATAAACTCAAACGGAGTTTTGGTTGTGCAAATCTGCAGTAGATTTTGTAAGGTAGCTGCTGGTAAATCAAGACAGGGTAGTTCTGGGTGACAGGGTAGTTCTGGGTGATTGTAGCCTTACATTCAAATGGCCGTTGTGTAGGTACCATTATCATTCGGTATCGGTCCCAAATTGTTTTTCGAAGACTTGACAATGATGGATAGAGCAATTTAGGAAGCTGGAAAAGCATTTGAAACTAAATGTGAACTATGTAACTGTTAGATTTGTTATCAATAAAATTATCTCATAGATGTATGTTATTAATACCCCTACACATTCAGAGGACTAGCATTGAAAATGCATTCATGTAACATGACGTGCAATGGAATTGCAATACTGTATGCCCAGCATTGAAGTGCAATTACCTATATGTAAACGTTCTATTTATATAACCTATGACCAAACGGATATTCCAATAGCTGTCCGTCCGTTCGTCTGCTAAAAGCACTTCCGGTCGCGCCCTACCTTCGCGCCCCTGAAATGTTAAGTGCAAACTCCAATAGACCGGACAAAATGCCCGTTTCGCACACATACACACTACTGACCGCCGTGGCCGAGTGGTTAGTATATCCGACTTCAGTGTCAGCCTCTAGTGCTGCCTGTCGCGAGTTCGAGACTCGGCATGGACACGGCGGTCTTGTGGCGGGAAGATTGGGTGCCTCCCTCCTCTATGTCAGCCTAACTTAATCACCCTCCTAACCAGGGGGAAACAGCTGTATATCTTTACATACATGAATATATACAATTTTATTCAAATTACATTTGTTGTACAAAATTGCCCCCGAATTAATGAAATTATAAAGTTAAAATGTTGAGTGTGAAACGCTCCTTCGGAGTTTTTGTGAGCCCAAATTATTAACCAAATTTCTTTTTGTAACTGTTCCCTGCAGCCATTTAATCAAATTCTAGCTTCCTTACCTCCGGATACTTGTTCCTTTGTACTGGTTCTGTTCATAAAGCTGGTGTTACTAATCCAGTCATAGCACAGCACCACCTCCCTGTTAGTGACTACAGCGTATAACTGCCCAGGGGATGATTAGGTATGGGGACCGATGCATCGATGAACAGTGTGCTAAATGAAGCGGATACTCGTTAAATGCAGTAAGAGTGTTCAATTTCTCCAACCCATAACAAAAAAAATGACTTTGATGGTTCGAGGCATCATGTGTTTATATTAATTTCGGACCAATACTGGTAACAGAGTGACAAAACTGCATTCTGCGATGGAGATAATGAATCGAAATCTATAATTTTCTGATGATTGCAATTTCGTTCATGACTTTGCACGTGGTCGTCATTCCTCTTTTTATGTTTTACTGGAAGGCTAAACGAATTTATAGTTTTTTCCTATAATTCGAATTGCTCTAACTGTAGGTATAAAACCAGAATGATCAGCACTGAGCTGAACTCATATTCTCCTGGTTGAAATTAATTGAACAATACGAAAATCACTCATTTTATGTCAAGTTTAAAATTATCAACCGCAAACAAATGTGGCAGCAGAGTGCAAGGAAACTTGAATTTTGTTAATCACAAGGTTTGACGATGGAATCTCTTACATTGTTATTGAAATTCAGTGAGCTATTAAGTGATCATTATATTCCTATTATCAAATTACTGTGTTCCCCGCGAAGATTGTCAATATATCTACATTCTTCTCATGATAATGACTGAATTTGATGTTTCATTGTTCCGCTCCTCTAATTTCATCATCTCTACGCGATGAGTAATTGAGAAGATGGGTAAATTATATCAGAGGGACGAACGAAAGTTTCTGAACCAATAATTGCATCACAAAATAGGTAAAGACTTATTTCTGCAACAGTAATAATTATTGACATTTGTTCCAACGCATTGCGAAAACAAAGTGATTCATTGCTTCACCACCAATGAACTATTTTAGTTTCCCCAACATGATCTGATATTCAGCTGCTAACATTGACATAGCGATTGTACCTTTGATGGTTCCTTCGCGACATGTTGATGAGTGCCTGCCAGCATCTATGACTCGTAGATGGTGATCCCCCACCAAATACACATATGGTTGAAAAAAAGTAATAAAAGAGCCACCTTTATCTAATCACTTTACTAAAAAATTGTCGGAATTTTCGGGCAAGTCTATGCCCCTCCTCAGCGACAAAGTTAGAAAATAAAACAAGAAGCTAAACTGTTGGTCAAAAATGAATTTGGTTAGAAGAATAAAAACCGAGAGCACACATCCTACCAAGCAACATGACCTAGAAGCCAGAAAAGACGATATTTTACTATGCAGAGCCCAACTATTGAGTTGAATAAGGAGGAGGTAAATTATTCATTATGTGCCTGTTGGAATGTTTTAGCTTCTTGTATATATCCACATTGCAACAAACAGGCAACCTTGATTAAATTTCGTTAACCGTGTTTTTTCGGTTGGTTGTAAAGCTCTGCATGTGCCCATTGACGTGTCGGTGAGGTGTCAGTAAGTTATTAGCTCAGCATGTGTCCAGGGACGTGTCGGTGAGTTGTCAATAAGTTATTAGCTCTGCATTTGCCCAGGGACGTGTCGGTGAGGTGTCAGTAAGTTATTAGCTCAGCATGTGTCCAGGGACGTGTCGGTGAGGTGTCAGTAAGTTATTAGCTCTGCATTTGCCCAGGGACGTGTCGGTGAGTTGTCAATAAGTTATTAGCTCTGCATTTGCCCAGGGACGTGTCGGTGAGGTGTCAATAAGTTATTAGCTCTGCATTTGCCCAGGGACGTGTCGGTGAGGTGTCAATAAGTTATTAGCTCTGCATTTGCCCAGGGACGTGTCGGTAAGGCGTCAGTAGGTTATTAGTTCATCACGTGCTCAGGGACGTGTGAGTAAGTTATCAACAGGTTAGTTTACATACCTCTTGAACAGGTCCCATTTCCATCACGAGTCACTGAATCTGATCTTATATTGTTCAACTCATTCTGGTAAGGTTGTTGAATCTTATTATCCTCGTCTCATGAACGAATAGAAGCGAGTAATCCATCGTCACATTAAAAATGTGCGGAGCGTTCCATATAGGCATGTATGGAAGTGGGTAGCACTCACATACATCCACGTATAAACTGTCAACCTAAGCTTTTCAATGCGTTAGACTGTCAATCAGAAATAGAACTTCTTACCAGTGGTTTTAAATAATATTGCAATGTCGGTTATCAATATTACATGTCATCGGGCTACTGTGTATAATCATCGTGCATTTTTTTCTTACCTAGATATTTCTGTGATCGTGGTTTCAGAATGTTTGTGTATTGATTTTCCGGTCCCATTAACCAATATACACGTTGGGATGAACTCTCTAAGATTACTCAACTTGTTTTAATGGTCATAGCTCGTCATTAAGTCGTGTAGTGCTGAAGTCGAATAGCGCTCAAGTCGTACAGTACTGAAGTCGTTCAGTGCTGAAGTCGTATAATGCTGAACCTCGTGAGGTGCATCCATTAGCAATTTCCCATCATTGTTCAAGTGTTGGGCACGGCCAAGTTTCAATTCTAGAACGAGATCGACTTTGATGCGCTAGAAATACATATTAATCTAATCTAAAGTAATCTAGTTCTAAATATTACCTACTATAACTTCCTACAACGTGTTTAGAATCCACTTATTTGAAGAGTATGAGGAAATATTTTTGTGCGTGTTCTGATGTTTTCAATGAAGTTTCATGTTATGTTTATTGATTGAGCAGTGAACAAAATTAACTTATCAATTTGGTCAATGAGCGATACAGTATCTACCTTGGGTATATTTCGACTTGATCTAGTCTGATTTGTGTGAAGTAATACTACAAAAGATGGGTAGAGTGTTGATGAATGCTGATGGAAATGGACAATCACCACGCATTCATTCTCTCCATAATGTGTTTCCACGAGTAATCGTACTCCACATGTTGGGTTCGACCATTTACACAGATTTTGTTTGACCACTAAACTAACTTCTTTTCAAAAGCCTACTCTTCGATTCTCTCATCCAATTTTACTATTACGATGGAAATTTACTTTATTTCCATCGATGAAATATTGTTAAATGGCGGACTACTTTGTTGGACACAACAATTCTTTGAGGTTTTATTCTTTGATTCAAGTTTTTTATGAATGTACCATTCGTGTTGACGCTCAGGAACTAATTAGCATTCCACTATACTGCAAATAATCAACCAGTGCGGTGTTTAGCCAGTGGGTCTCTTCTCAAAATTGTCTTCCGCGGAAGTCTCAATCCCATAGCTTCGAGGTCACGTGATCGTGAATAAGATATTCTCACCGGTTCATCTATGGGAAAAGGGTCATATGACCCGCAGACGCAAAAATGGCCGCTGGTGTTTGCTGTGGAGGAATAGCCGCTACCGGGTTTGCGATTAAGGATAGAACTTCACATCCCTTGAGTTTGTCAGAAAAAAAACGATTTACAAGTCTAATTTGTTGAAAGTCATTTCTGCCTCGTGCGCCAAAAATTCTACAGCCCGGTCCCAATTGTTAGCAAATGGGGTGTTTATGCTCATTGTTATTTGCTTTAGCTACAAACAACTGGGTATATTGTAAAGGAAAGGGCCACTGGGCCGAGTATTATCCTCGTCTACATAAACTGAGGATTTAAAACTGGACCGTGATAAAGCACAACTTCCAACGCATGCGGCAAATTAATTTTAATATGTGTTATCGAATTATTTTTGTGTCATCCATTAATTTCGGTCTCATCGACAGGTTGCGACTACTTATGAGGGACTAACTGAGTTGGAATTCCGAGTTTCTTCACCTGAATTTGAAAGTATATTTTTTCCTCTTGCTCTCACTGCTATCTGAACGCAGAGCTATCATGAGGTAATGAAACAGGAGCCACAAGGCAGATACGAACTTACATTCGCATTGTAATCCCAACATTTGGATAAATCTCCATTTTCTATGAATGCTTTGTGGCAATTTCAACATTGTAGAATATTCTAGCGATTATGAATTTCCGAAAATTTATAATAATAGTAATAATAATAGTAGTTATTGAAACACTTGATGGTAGAATATTAATTACAATGAAACAAGTTTAACAAAGCATTCCTACCCATACATTTAAACTACGCACCAAAATAACATACATAGAAAAAAGACCACTTGTCAGACAACATATCAGGGACGTATCACAACATGACATCCACATACGTACAAGGGTCAACAACAGGAGATAGAGGATAGGAGCCAAACATTATTTCTATTAACCTCGCGATCTTCCTGCACCAGAAAAATTACTTCCTACCTCTCTTTTATTGGAGATAATTTGTATCCCTCACTATAACACATGGCTTCCAGGATGGAATATAGAGATCGTACAATACGACACTGGAGTCTATAGGCACTTTTTTTAGCATATGCTACGAATACAACTCTAGCACTCGTCCTTCTATATATATCCTAATCCACCTCCTGAAATATGATAATATGCTACTTTAGTTCACTGATAGTGACTCTTGTAAATTTACACCACAGTGAGCTACAGAAGATAGTGAAGCAGAAGGTTTTAAAGAGCTGCATTTTAATATCGGTCGCGCAGAAGTCGAAGTTGATTGAAAACTGCATATAGTTTCATAAACTGCATTGAGATATCAGCATAATCACATTGGTCGTTTGTTATTAGGTGTCCTAGTAGAGAAAACTGACCACATAACCAAACTGAGTTCCCTTTAACACATCATTCATTTGGAACTGGAACCTCTGCATAGCGCGGTTTTTTTCTATCTAACAAACAGTATTGCGGCCTACGCCTCGCATGTATTCAGCATCATTTGAAGATCATCCACATGAGGGCCAGTAGGATCATATCGTCGGCCTAGCAAATTGCGTTAATGAAGCAGTCGCCAATATGGCACCCAACACGGCTCAGAGCTAGACGCTCGTGTAGGTTGTCCACATACACAGACACGTTTAGGCTGTCACCATACACTATTGGAATAAGGCAGATGTCCTCACTGCCTTATTATATCGGTTGTTCGGAGCGGGTTTGATGTTGAACTTCCCCCATCGTACCGTACATTGTTGTTGTGAGAACCGTTTTTTAGCGGTTCCACGAGATGCAAAAGGCGCCCTGCTTTCAATGAGTTATTTTAACAGTGTACAATGATTGCTGCCGTCAAAGGCTTTTTTGGCTTTTAGATAACAAACGTACATTGGCGAGCCTCTGCTGACAAAGAAATTAATCATTTATTTTAAGGTAAACATTGTCTTGATGTTGTTTGGGGACATCCGCAAATCTGTTCTGAATCGCAATATCAAGTAACTTTGATGCGACAGTATCATATGATATTGATCTGTAATTGCCGACATCTGTCGTGCATTTTATCTTTGTTTTCATGATAAGTTTAACAATCAAAGCCGCGAATAGCGTTGCTAGGCAGTTTGACTTGACGCAGCGAGTGAAGAAAATAGACATAACTGGAGGGATTGAACAGAATCTTACTTTAAGACTTCTGCTGGTATACCATTCTTGCCTACAGCTTTTTCATTTTTAAGCATCTTAACTACTGATCCAAGCTCCCACATATTGTTCTTGGGCTTTAGCGCCTCATTAACACTGCTCGAGTCGGCATCGTTGTTGACACTGTTCATTATACCATCAAAGTGGTTGCGCCACATCTCAGCAATATTTCCCTCCCCTGTTATGCCATTCACACATTGATTAACAGCCATCTTTCGGTTTCAGATTTTTCCGTTCTTTCCTTAAATCAATCGTCCGCCAATTAATAACTTTGTCACACAAACTAGTTGCACGTAATTTGTTATGTTTCTTACCTATTTAGGAGGCCATTTCGCGACTTTCCAGCAGTTCGCCACTGCACATATGGCGCTACACTTACGTCCGGTAGGGCAGCCACGTGCCTGGTCCAGCCAGGCATGTGGCTGCCTCACATGCCTGGCTGGCTGGGCCGTGTCCGCGCAGGACACGGTGCAGCCAGCCAGGCATGTGGGTGCCCTACATGCCTGACTGGCTGGGCCGTGTCCGCGCAGGACACGGTGCTGCCAGCCAGGCATGTGGCTGCCCTACATGCCTGGCTGGCTGGGCCGTGTCCGCGCGGGACGCAGTGCATCCTTCGCGGAGTTTTGTCCAGAACGCTTCTCTCGCAGACATCAGAACTGCATTGCAAAGAAACCCATAAAGCTCATAAAATGTATCCATGTCCGCATTTGCATATATTTGGAACAACTCTGGAGGCAGGTCATTAAGCTGATCGATAAGAATTGGACAAACTTTTTTTTTTCAGTGTCATTGAACTGCCAGCTTATGGATTGAGTAGCTGCATCAACTCCTGCCATTATAGGGAGCGCACGTTGAGCGCACGTAGAGCGCACGTAGAGCGCACGTAGAGCGCACGTAGAGCGCACGCTGAGCGCACGTTGAGCGCACGTAGAGCGTACGTTGAGTACATTTTCAGCGCATGTAGAGCGCACGTAGAGCGCATGTAGAGCTCACGTAGAGCGCACGTAGAGCGCACGTTGTGCGCACGTATGGCATTTAGCTTATCGATAAGGATTAAACCAACAATTTTTTCTTGCAGTGTCATTGAAATGCCAGCTTATGGAATAAGTAGCTGCATCAACTCCTGCCATTATAGGGAGCGCACGTTGAGCGCACGTAGAGCGCAAGCTGAGCGCATTTTGACCGCACGTAGAGCGCACGCTGAGCGCACGCTGAGCGCATTTTGAGCGCACGTAGAGCGCACGTAGAGCGCACGCTGAGCGCATTTTGAGCGCACGTTGAGCGCACGTAGAGCGCACGCTGAGCGCATTTTGAGCGCACGTTGAGCGCACGTAGAGCGCACGCTGAGCGCATTTTGAGCGCACGTAGAGCGCACGTTGAGCGCACGTAGAGCGCACGTAGAGCGCACGTAGAGCGCACGTAGAGCGCACGTAGAGCG
>SDVV010045076.1:0-10099 GCA_016164225.1 Gammarus roeselii
CATTATGACGCGGCGGGGGTAAACCAGTGAAAACTGTCGGGCCCTGCTGCTGACGACGGTTCCTCGGTGCATTCGGGACCCAGAGTGTAAGTTGATGGGCTACCGGCCGGACCCTTTAGCACTAAAGGGCTAAGTTGTGTGAGTGTGAGCGTGTGAGGGTGTGAGGTGCGCCTTGCCGTCGGCCACCCCCCTTTCTGGGGGATGCGGCCTAGTGTCTGTATCTGTATCGAGTGTTTTGGGCTGGTACTGGAGGACTTGAATGTGAAGAGTGGATATGTAATGGTTTACAAGTGTTTACAGGTGTAGGAATACAACAACAGGGCTATTGGGCCAAACTAGGTTCCTTTTCGATAGCAAGAGAATTAGTTCTGAAGCAGAACGTCTAAGAGAGCTTCATGTGCCATTACTGATGAAGAATGGCTGAAAGATGTGGCATTCTAGGTATAAATGATAGTTGACAGAGTATGGTCGGGTAGTTTTGCACACGCAGCGGGAGCTGGTGGTGCGAAATAGTTTGCTCAAGAAACTAGATGTCCATAAGTACTCATTGGTAAAGATGGCCTGTGGTGCAGTGGTGGATAGACCGCTGATGGATTTTGTGTTGATATTGAAGAGAGTAAGGGAGGGGGGGCTGTTTGTTATGCGGGTGTGGAGAGGGGAGGGTAGAAAAATTATTGATATCAATTATTGGATGGAAGTTTTAATGTGGAACATGGGTTGAATAGGAAGGGAAGAACGGAAGAATGAAAAGAGGTAGGTAAGGTTAATTGAATTGAGTTTGACAAGTACAGCTGAGGAGTTCCAGCAGGCGTTGATGGACGAATATAACATTGAGAGAAGGCAAGGCCTGGGGAATATTTAGGAAGATTGAGAAACGTTCAGAAATGCCGTGTGTTGGAGGATGGATGATGAGTGGTGGAACGACGAGGTTTAAATACCGGTGGCACAGGAAAAAAAAATTATGGAGTGGTTGCTTGCGAGGTAGGTGGTGGCCTACGCCAATATTAGATAGGTGAGAAAGGAGGTAAAGCGTGTGGTGAGAGTGAGTGTAACCGCGACTTACAATCGAATGGAATGCGACCATGCAATATCATGCAGGAGGGCGACGCGGCTGCAAACACTGCCGATGGAAGCCTTAGCTCGTCACCTAATTACTAATAAACGTGGGGACTAGTTAGTACAATATTAACCCTCAGGCTACTTCTATTCAAAAACCGCCTGTCAGGGAGGCGGTTCTTCTATTGAGGAAGTTTCTAGGAGGCTCTTCTATTTAGGCTAAGACCGCCGTGTGGCGACCGGTCTGACACTACTCTGACCAGTGGTGTCTCAGGGGTCCAACTGCATCCACCCTACTGATGGAGGGACGCCGGACGGATTACTCGAGATCGAAATATAGTCAGCTGAGCGAGCACAATAACAAACTCATAAGGATTAAAAGAGCCTAAGTCAGTGAAAGTATAATTTATAAACAATCAGGGCATTTTAAATTATATTTGAAGAAGCGTCCCACCTCAGAGGTGAACTTCCAAAGGTTTGTAGCTTCAAAGCTAATCAAGCTAAATTGAGCAACGCTTTCCTTGGCGAGGTATTTGAACAATGGTGGCGCCGCAGGTTAACAATGAAAGACCTTTCCTCTATTGCAGCTAAGGTCATACTTGCCATCCTATTGTTAGGTGTCTATCTAAAACTGACGTAGCTTGAAAGCTAATCAAGGCGAACGAAGCAACGCTCTGCTGGCGAGGTATTTGAACAATGGTGGCACCGCAGGTTTTCAAGGCAAGAACCTTCCTCTATCGCTGCTGAAATAACACTTGAGATTGCCCGCGCCGCGGTCTGAACTCGCCGGCCGCATGACGTCAGGAACTACGTCACGGTCTTGATCTACTCACGTCTTGCAAGCACGGCGGGGCTTTGCAACGAATGACACGAACATAATGCAAGTCAGCATCTGGCTGACGCGTTTAGTGATAAAATAATGATAGCATGAACTCACTATAACAAGAGCAAAGAGGGGCGCTGATGCTAGGTGGGATATGCGATTGTGCGCAAATTTTGAGAAATGTTCTGAGTAGAGATGAAGAGGGTGAGGAAACTAGAGACCGAGAAGAAAGAAGTGAAATATGTAAACGGCCGGCTGTTGTTAAAGAGTGGTAATGTACGTATGAGTTGGGAGGAGTATTTCAAGGTGTCGTTAATGTTGATGAAGCCAGTGAGGCTGACATTGTTGCTGTGGGCGGTGGTGCACGGATGCCGATTTTGAGACCATCAATTGTTATGGTCATTACTAAGGAAGAGGTGCGAGAGTCTGTATGGTGATGAAAGCAGGAAAAAACGTCTTTGGGAAAACCCTTGGACGGGTTTCAACCGAGTGCGTAAAGAAGGGCTGGTGAGGCTACTCTACTCAATCTGTGCTTCGTGTCGAGCGAGTTGCCGACTGAGTTGCACCGTGCTTTCATTTCAAAGGCAAAGTAGATACAAGTAAACATAACAACTAATGAGGTACCAGTTTGTCGTGGATTGTGGGTAAGTTTTACTGGAGAGTGCTTCTAAAAAGAATCAGAGACAGTACGGATGGTGCGATGAGAGAGGAACATTGTGGAGAGGGTGTGCAGATCACATTTTTACAGTGAGAAGTGTGGGAAAAGTTTTTTTTTGTATGGAAAAGATGTCCTTTAGGTCTTCATGGATCTGGAAACGGCATACGATAAGATAGACAGGGAGGCGTTGTGGAGGGAGTTGCGTTCGCATGGAGTGGACGGAAATTGGTTAGGAGCGGTCCTGAATTTTTATGTTAGCGGCAGAGCATGTGTCATCAGAGTAGGGGCGAGGTGGGGGCTAAGTTCCCTGTGAATGTGGGACTGAGACGGGGTTGCGTTACGTCTCCTTTGCCTATCGATCTCTACATAGATGGATTGATCAGGGCGGTGAACGCGAGTGTATTGGATCGTATTTTAGAGTTGCTAGCAGCAAATGAGCTGAGTTGGCAGTTGACTAGAAGAGTTGCTGCTGGCGGATGATACGACACTGGTGGCAGATTCTGAGGAGTTGTGTAAGTTGGTGTCGATGTTTGATAGAGTGTATGCGAGGAGGAAGCCGCTAGTTGATGTATGGAAAAGAAAGTAACGGGATACTCGAGGAATGATGATGCGTGCGGAATCAGTGTTAGCCTATATGGAGCTGTAATATAGGAGGATTAGTGTTTCATGTACCTTGGTTTCCATCTGGAAAAGACAGAACTTGTGGAAACTAAGTTTAAATTTTGAGTGACTGAAGGGTGTGAAGTGTTTGGTGCACTGAAGAATGTAATGATATGTAGGACATTGTGTGGAAGCAAAGGAAAGGCTGTTTGGTGGAGTATCAGATTTTTGAGTGATTCTGCTCAGTTTGTTAAGCGTCTGAGCCTGACTGCATTGCTGCTGCTTATTTGGAATAATGGGTGCAATGTTTTTTTCCCCAGGGAATCAACCTGCATACCGAGGACCTGCTTCGCGACTCCTCTCAGATGGACATTGCTCTAAAGTATAAACTGGTGGTGTTCTGCTGGGGCGACGATAACAACGACCGTAACACCATTGCTTTCTTGAAGAGTCTCGGCATGCATGCCATCATCTACGACAAGTGAGTGTTCTTTCTGCAACAATTAGAATAATGGTCGAGGTACCATTGCTTTCCCAGTAGACTCTATTTTTCATCGATTTTTTTCCATGCAAGTCGTAGCAGTCAACATCTTTTTCCGCTGTAATTAGCTAGTTGTCAACTATATTGCAAGTTGGTGTAATATTGCAATGTGTTCTATGGTTTATTCTGAAATTAGGTTCACTTAGTAATTTGCCTCAAACCTATTTGCAGAAGTAGGACAAAGTTGTGGAAAAATGTATTTAGATACTGGATTCTAGCAAACACTGGCCTGCCTGCATTTTTCGGTACGTGTTCAGAACTTGAATAATGAAAGTGGGCTCATATGTAGTATGATTTTCAACTGTATAAACCTTGCCCCCCACATATTCGGTTCGAGAATGGTTACCCAAGTTTTCGTACATACGATTAATATGTATGGGATGGGCGGAATAATAATATATTTAATGCTTTATAACTGATGATTTACCGCGTTGTTGTCTCGTTGCAGAATTGACGTGTACAATAGCAAGACAGAGAAGCAAAGCGTGTTTCTGTGCGACGAGCGCGAGTCCCTCCAGCGGACGGCGCAGGAAGACAGTCCATCGCCTGTTGAGGCAGTTGCTTCTGAACAGACGTTACCACAACCGACCACTTCGCTTGAGTCCTGCCCAGACCTCGCTGGCACTGAAAATGGCACTAACCTCAGCGCCATGCTTGCTCTCGCTACAAAGCAAGTCGAAGAATGGTAATTGAGGTAGCACCGTCACTCCGTGGTGTAGTGAGTGTCGATGCGATCTCAAATCTGGATACATTTGTGTTACCTTTTGCAATTGTTTAGTGCATTCTATATTGTTGCATTTAGAGACTAATACCTCAGAAGTGAGCTTCCATCCTGGAATGTCTTGTTGTAATTTCCTACTTTACTGCAGTGGATGATTTGCTTTCTTATGCCCTTCGTTGGCTGTTGGAAAGTGCTTTAAATTGTAACATTATTTTCCTACGTTCAATGTTAAGGCTACAGTTGCAGTTATGTGAGTTTCATCTACTTGGTAAACTTGACGCTACCACCGCGGGAACCAAAGATCTGACTTCACATTGTGGATTTAGCCTTTTCTGCTTTGCAGATACTGCGGAGTTGTTCTTGGAATTACTGTGGCTAAAACGTGAAAGTTTTTAAGAGGGAATACAGAGCAACTATCCTGCTCGCCCAGGGTTGTTTGATGGATTTTGATGAAATACGTTTGCTAGTACAGTTTCCTTTTGAGCAAATTCTCAAATTTCTTACAAGGGTATGTTTACTGCAGAATGTTTTGTTAACGTAGTACCTATATGACGAGTAATTAGTTTTCAGCGAATAGAGTGCAAGCAAGGAGTGTTTCAATATTTTTAAATTAGCCGTATGCAAATTTACTCTAGTGCCTCTGTTATTAGTTTTTCTACCGTGTAGCTACACGTAATTTTCAAAATTTCCACGAGCTCTTTAATATCTTAGTTGTTGAATATCCCTCGGCCTAGAATAGTACAGGTAACCTTAGGTGCGTGGGATGATCAGCACAAACTAACCATGACCACATCAAAGTTTCTCCTAGTGAATTTCATGAAGACGAGTTTAATAATCAGAGATTTCTCGAAATTGTATTGTTACACTCTCGGCCATATATACTCATGATCATTTTGTGACGTAAATGCACGTTTACCGTTCGGTATCATCAACAACTAGGTTTGATAATCCAATAGCGTACCCCTTTTTTGTATCGACTGTTTGCGCTTACTAAATTTTTTGGCAGCTATTGGCCCCCCTTATTAGAACGAGTGAATTTTGATGCACGTGCCAAGATATCTGCATGTTGAGCGTATTATTTGAATCTCATGTCTTTGGCTTGGTTACTCTAGGTACACAGATACAGACACTCGGCCGGCCGAATCCCCCAGAAAGGGGGGTAGCGGTAAATCATTTAAAAATCGACAAGTTCAACCGATTCTGGATGTGAAAGGCACTGCTCTGTATATTAAATAATTAAATTAATTAATTAGGTCGTCCAGTGATGGGTGTTCAATTTTTAAGTATAGCACATGGGCTCAATAAGCAGATGCACTATTTGAGTTAGCAAAACGTAAGGTCCAAGCAAATTCGTCGCAGCTCATCTGCATGGAGCTGTGTGAGCTGGGGGTTGGTAAATTCAAATGTTCCAGCAGAAAGAGTAAGGCCGCCATGCACAGAGACAGAGTTGCGTTCTTTTTTGCCGGGTAAGAACGATCTGATGATACAAAGCACAAGACCGTCCCAAATTCTAAAATGGTCCGGTAAAACTCTTGATAGTATTCCGTTGAACTATATTACAGATCGCTCTTCATCACTTGGGTTAAGCCTAGTAAAATGAATTGCTTCCATGGCTTGAAGTGGCACGCAAAGAGTACACATCTGTTACTGCATAATCCAACATCCTTAATGAGAAGGAATACATAGCTGCAAACGTACAACACTTGACATAATTTTATTGCATTAATAAATGCATTTGCATATGTTTTTACCAACATCGACCAGAAATGTAAGTAATTGTTTGTAGTTGAATGCAAAAAATTCTACAATGACCACAGAAGTATCATTTTGCGTCAAATTTGGTGAGCTGTTTTGGCAAATGTATAGGTAATTCTATTGTAACTTGATAGGCATCAATTGGTGGGCAATGCATCGGAGTGAAGCGACAAATAAAAGTCTCATTACGCTCTGAAACTCATTCATATGCAATGGATTTAAGTGGTAGCAGGTCTGCCATTTGTAACTTATGTCGGTAAACAGCTTAATTACAGTAACTATTAACAATGTTTATAAACCTCGAACTATGAACAGCAGTATTAAAATTTTAAGGGAGTAGAAAATGAAAGTATACCATATACCCAAGCCTTGAGAATGTTTACCCAATATATGTTTTAAACTTGGAATGTTATATGTTTTAACAGATGGTGATTTGTAAAGGAAGGAATGAAGCTTGAAATTATTCAATTTCGTTCTTAAATTTTTCCTAGTTTTATTTCTCTTGGTGGGCTTCTCCATTTTGTAGAAAGTGTCGGCATTTATGAATAAATTTTTATTCGCTTCTTAATACTAATATTAGACCAGAAATAAAGCTGAAAACTCCTCGTGTAGCAGCATAAGATCAACTGCATGTCTTGAGCAATCTATCATTCTTCTCAAAACATTTATACCAGTCCACAATGCCGCACTTCGCATCTGCAATGGAGTTTTCGCTCATCTCCTTTTGTCAGCCTCCTATGCGAAACTGGCGAGTCCAGTCTTGCCCGTCCTACTCTACATGTACCACGATCCGACTGCTCCCTCCTCGAGCGTCTCGCAGCGCTTTGAGCTCGTCACTGTCGATCTTGGACTGCCACGCATCATGGTGGACCCTCTCCCGCGAGATGCAATCCCTATTGGGCGAATACCGGAAAATATCTGCCGCTGTGTGCGAGGACATCTCACTCTCGACAACCCTCCCACAAGACTCGAATCAACCATCTCTATTGCAAAAACAGATCGCTTCCTCGAATACGTCGTATTCTCAGACAGTCTGAGTGGCCTCACCCAGCTTAAAACACTGCACTATGAACATCCAGTTCTATGTAAAATGCAGCACGATCTCTTTGTGATGACCGAGACGGGCAGGCAGTGGAATTCTGCTGGATCGTCGGGCACGCGGGAATAAGATAAAAACTGGCATCTACTCACCAAGAACAATTTTTCGCATTACATTACCGGGACTGGTTCCCCATCATCAACTGCCATATAACATCCCGATGGAAATGTGGCAACGGAGTGGACAAATATGCTTTTATGTCAAACCACCGCCCTATGTGGTAGTCTGCATTAACTTCTCGTTGGGACTTCGGTGGAACATGAAAGCAAATAATAAATAAATTCAGTCAAACCCTCAGTCGGAGAATGGGAAACAAAGTTCACCAACAGAAAAGACCAAGTGTTCATCAACCGCTTGTGCACGGGACACTCGTGGATAACTCACAACCACCTGATGGATGTGGACATAGGACCAAACGCGCCACCTTGCTCCTGTTGCCACCAAGTGGCTATCAGGGTGAAACACTTACTGATGGATTGCAACGCACTCGCGGCAGCCCGACGAGCGTTCCTAGATCCCAGTGCAACCTACAAAGCCTACTCACGAACCCAACCTACCGTAAAAAGCTTATCGCTTTCGGAAAACACACCAGACTATACGAAGCTGTCTAAACCTCAAACTCCTGTGCAAATGAGGCGGTCTCTCCACCTCATTACGCACAGAAATAACACATTTTACGAAGATACGCATTAACTCTTTACTCTCTGGTATGCGCTAGTACGCGAATATGCCACAATTGAAATATGTACCGACTTCATCTTGACAGGACTATTATTTTCGCACGCAAGGCCGTGCGAACTTACCTCAATCAGCGGCGGTCGCGCCCTACGGGGGAGCCTATTATGACTCACGTTGAGGCTTTGGTGGAAATGAGGCCCAAATCAAAACCCTGTGTAACCTACAAAGCCTACTCACTGACCCAACCTACCGTAAAAAGCTTATCGCTTTCGGAAAATACACCGTACTATACGAAGCTGTCTAAACCCCCAACACCTGTGCAAGCGAGGTGGTTTTTACACTCAGAGATAACAATACATTTACGAAGATACGCGTTAACTCTTGACTCTCTTGTACGCGCTAGTACGTGAATGTGCCACAATTGAAATATGTACTTGATTTCATCTTGAAAAGACTAATATTTTCGCACGCAAGGCTGTGCAAACAATCAATGACGGTCGCGGCCTACAGGGGAGCCGATTATGACTCACGTTGAGGCTCCGGTGCAAATGAGGCCCAAATGAAACTTCCCGGGCGCGTCGTTGCTAAGAGACTATCGCAATTGTCAGTCTTCACTGATGAACTTGAAGCCATTGTCGACACTCTCTTGGCGGCCAATACTCTTCCAGATGTCGATATCTCAACTTTCAGTGATTCGCTTGGCCCATTTCCGACCCTGGAGATCTTCAACAATTTGCACTCTGTTTTTGTAATCTTGCGCTGGCTTGTACGTTTATCCTCTAGGAGCAAGAACGTTCGCTTGTGTAGGGTTGCGGGCCACTGGTGTGTAATGAACGGGCGGACGACGCGACGCAATGAGTGCACTGGCATCCGGCCCAGCAGAAGAACAGTGCCCGCTTACACCCCCATACTGAATAGACTGTTTAGTGCTCCTTAAAATAGCCCATGTATTAGTAAAATGCCCAACCTGGACGGAATATCGACACCCACTTCCCAGGAGCCGCCGGTTCCTGGACCCTACTAATACGCTAACTAGTTACCTCGTGGACGCCTATAATGCCTAGAGTTTCCTCAGAAGCAATTCAGTGCGAAACCACTTCTCAGCTATCTTCGGGAAACCAACCTCTTGGCTCGTATCTGATCTGTTGTGAATTGATCATTCCTCATCCCGAAAGAACACTTTCTTGATATCTCCCTTCAATTTTGAGGACCTAAGCATGCGGTGAGCCAAAGCAATCCAGAAGTATGACTTGTCGATGACCTGATGCAGCACTGGTTGTTGTTGTTGCTGCTTAGCCCGGTTTCCACCTGCGGTGGTGGAATCTGCACTAGCGCACCTACACGCGCGTGTTGAGACGGAGAGGGGTGGGGCTGCGAGAGGAGATAAAAGAAAGCTTAGGTGTCTGGTTTGACGTTAGGTGCCAGGACATCGACTCCAGTGCACTAGAGAGCCTTGGCATTCTCATTTGATCTAGTGATAACGGGTTTTGAGCTGTTTTTGATGGTCTCCCGCCGAATGTACATTTATTGTTCAACAAATGAGCTGTCATTATTTCTTTGGTCTAATAGTGTTTTTAGTGAAAGAATGGCTTGGCTATTCGAATATAATTCCTTGTTATCCCGTGTTTTCACCCAGGTTGGATGACGAGTTTTGATCCTCCATGACAGCAACTATTGGTGCAGTTCTGGTCTGATGTTAATGGGCGTAACTTTTTTTTACAATGAGACGTTCATTCGCTCATCCACCACATTCGCTCATCCTACCACATTGTGTTGTTGAGACTAAACCTGCCGCACACTTTGTGTGTGCTGTGTAACGTGCACATGGAAAGGCGTCTCAAATAATTCATGTTGTGATACGGTCGCGCCCTACGGGGGAGTCTATTATGATTTGGGGTGGATGGATGATTATTAATTTTATAGATCATTAACACTTTATTTTAGTATTTTATTATTTCTTCTTGCTTGGGCTCTATTATATTTCTCTGCCCTTTTTTCATAGTGATGAATTTTGCAGTGGTTATTTTTATTATATGCATCGAGGTTGGTTGAGACAAGGTGACCCAGGGAGAGGAGGTACTCGTGGGATCCGCGGGACTCGGGGACCCGGGGTTTCGGGAATCCGGGGGACTTGGGAGACCAGGTGGATTTGGGGTGGTCCACTTGGA
>SDVV010045077.1:0-10099 GCA_016164225.1 Gammarus roeselii
GAACAAACATTGATGTAGTTTTCACATACAGTTTTCCTAATTTTTTTGCTCATATTCATATTCAGCGTTCAATTGAACGATTTCCAAGCGTAGAACTTCTTCTTGTTCATGGCATTCCAACTGAAAGTCTTGATTTTCCAATATCCTCTTGTGCTTTTCTCGTATGTAACTAAACATAATTATCATCACCAGATCCTGTCTACAGCAGTCTTAGCTCACATCTCACGTTTTTTCATATAGTTTTCCTATTTTTTAAACGTTTTCTACTCAAAATGAGTAGAAAAAAAGTGTTCCGTTTCATGTGTGTTTCACAAAAAAGTGTGTGTTGCACAAAAAAGTGTGTTTCGTTTCATCACCTTCGACTCGATTACTTCATCCCATGGCTAATTACTCTCAGGTTACTTTTTTTTTAATTATCAATTTGGTTTACTTCCAAGCATCAAACATTCAATGTCTTGTTTTGCGTTAACTTTACCAACAGTCTGCAGTTATTCGCATTTAAACACACTTTTTTTTATATTAAATTTTGCTCATTGTCATTGATGGGAACAATTTAACTTATTTTTATTTTGGGGACCTCGGTGAGGCTCTGTACACAGATCCACTCCCCACCTTCACTATTTAGTCTCATCGCAGGTTTTCCTCACCTCCTTCATATATGAATAATATAATTGCCTTGTTTGTCTCCTTATTTATAATCCATTATCTGTTCATGTTTATTTTCTCCGGTATAAAATCATTATTTAATTTGGTGTACATCAGTCACTTTTTCTATGTTAGAACTTTCCTTTAAATGGCCTGTTAACCATTATTTTATCTTGTGTCTAAATGTTTGCGATAAAATCTAGTCCACGTAGCCAAACCTAACTCACCTAACCAATAATTATGTATTATTGTTCAAATTTTCATGCTTATGTATGATATTTGTTCATTGATGTAGGAGAAATACTTATCGAATCTTTCCACTTGTCTCTATATTTTCCCTATCGTGAGCAAATGAAAACGCTTCACCATTTCGATTCAGCAAATATTGCCTATTTTTTCATACGCCACTTACGTCGATTGTTTGAATGCTATCAGCATTCCACAATATTTTTTTTCAAATTTCACACGAATCTACATCACTTTCACCTATATTTTGTTTCGTGATCACACTCATGACATCGATTCGCCCATCGATTGTTCAAATGTTATAAAGTAATTTGCAATCGTTACCAATTTCACACAGACGCTCACTTTGTTCCATGGTATTTTTTTCCTACTCCAGTTCAATGTCTCTTATCACTATACCCTCTGAAGGCTTACACCTATTACCATCATTTTCAAGTCCAATAATTTTATACACCTGACGGTGACAACGTTTGGGATACGTCAAAAATTACCTGTTGATTATATGGACTCACTTTTATTTATTTTCTGCAATTAGTACAAACACACGTTTTCCCATTACCATTGAAAGAATGCCTAATCAAGCTGCACTGTAACCTTCTACGACGGAATCACACCGTCAACTGAGCAAGATTGAAACTGACTTTGATTTATAACCCATCCATCTTTAGAACACCGATGACATATTGTGCCAACGCAGCTGTGCCGGGGTAGATGCCGACATCACATGCACACACGGTGCCATGTACGCTTGTATACCTTTGTATTCGTATCTGCTGTCATCGGTGGTACCTGAGCCGACCAAATATACATTTACATGCAATTATATACTTACACGTTGCTGATGCCGGCACCGATGTCATCACCATTAACATATAAAATGTTTACATTTGTATCCGTTGCCGTGTTGTGACCAGCAGCGTACATTTATGATAGTTTTATACTCATTACATGATAATAACATACAGATTTCTGATTAGGACATCGATGTTATCTACGTTTTTAATTTTAAACAGCATGGCTCATACATTCAACCTAGACAATCTTCGTTAACAGTGGTAACTACAAAAATCCTCCTTGTTCGCCATCATTGTTTCAATGTGAACAGATATAGATCTGCTCCTACGGCTTTTCCACTTTTGGAATACTTCTTTCGGACTTTGATTATTCGACTTTTGTGTAGTTTCGAATAATTCAGCTTTCATTCTCAATAAATTGTCGCATTCGAATCAGATTTTGCTTTGTTCACAAGTAAAAATCTACCACAGCTTATTACACTCGTGATGAACTTCAGCAGACTTATCTATGCTCAATTTCTTGACTAATGTACTTCCGTAGGCAACGTCATTGCTACCCATAGCATACTATACATAGACTGCATTGCAGCTACAAAATATTTTTTGTCATTCATACGGATGTATAGTGATGATTAGTACTGGACTTTGCGCGAAACCAACTCAAATTTGGAAATCATAACAGACAAAAAAAATCAGATTGATAGGACTAGATGTCTCAATCTGAACTGAACTTTTTTCTCATAGTTCTCAGTATATAAATTTGTTTTGATGTGAATAAAATGAATTATACATTTTTTCTTGAAAATTTGTAACCTAAGTCATATGAATTACGTCAGTTTTTTTTTACTGGTAAATGTAATAAAATTTGAAGCTACACCAAGGCCATCATCACCTGCGCTCTGAATTTATTTTGCTAACATTTACCATTCAAAAAAATATTTGTTGTTCTCTGCTGAGTAATTGAGATAACAATTCCATCTTTTAAAAATTAAATTAACTAATCTGACAAGGCTATTCCTCTCCGATCAAAAATTCAGCTTCTTGCACACTGCAGTAGCCCCTGAGTGGTGACCGACGCTGCCGTGTTCGATTTTGCTCGAACCGTCGTCGGTCTTTACTACGTTTACCGATTACAGAATACGAAAGCGATGGACCGGATGTCAAGCTTCAGACATCCACTGATGCGAATTTTGAAGCGGATACTGATAGTAAAGATGGGTCTACATATGCGCGGGATGTTGGTATTCCATTATCATATTATTATTTTCGGAGGTATACAAAAATGTTCAAGCACTAGGTATTTTATTTGTTGATAGATACAAATTGATAAAATATTTTGCTTACTAAAAGCGCGGCCTCATGAATTAACTAGTTGCATAATTATAAGTTCAGCTTGTGGTCTTACGAACGTAATGAACAAAAGTAAACTACTCACGAGACACATTGAAGCAAGAGTTGTGGAAAAGAGTACCATTGTTCAACGACATGCGTAATACGGATGATGTGAATATTCAATCGACCATTTTTATAGACACGTTCTCAGCAGCCCCCGACACAGTAGCACCAATAATCACAAAGAAACTTACACGCGCTCCAGTCAGCTGGATGACTCCCGAACTGAATCAGGATATACAAAACCCAAAATATTTTCAAAGGTTTCTGAAAGGTCTAGCCAACAAAACTGTTGTAAAAAATAACACCGACTCAAATAGCATGGATTTGACCGATGAATCGCGTGTTTTAAAAGTCCTGCGAGTGGCTTGCCAACCGACGAGGAAACGCGTGAAAAAAACTAATCGGGAAAGCAAAAATAGATACGCACCTTGCTGAATTAGAAAAAGCAATAAGCACCCCGAAGCAGACTTGGAACATCTCTGAGAACATTGTGCTCAACAGGAAACAAGAAAAGTCTTCAAATTATGAAAACCCTACAGAAGAAGCAGAATCATTCAATGAGTTTTTCGCTAACGTTGGAAAGAATAATACGGAGAGGTAATGAACGAACACAACAAAATTTCCTCGGTGGTTCACGGAACCCCGGGGACGCATAAGCCAACTCGGTTCACAATTCCATCTCATAACGACTCATCCACCAAGAAGAGCCAAATGTGGAAACCGAGCCCGGTAAGCAGATTGGAAATTGTTTCGGCTATTTATGCGCTCATAGATACAAATTCCTGTGTGAACGACGGTATAGCATTTCAGTACCTCAAGAACGGGTTAGAAACTATTCAGCCATATCTCCAGCTGCTCATCAACACATCCATTGCAACAAATACCTTCCCTCAAAATTGGAAACAAGCTCTAATCAAAGCTATCCATAAAAAGGGGGAGGTAAACGAACCTCCAAATCACAGATTCATAAGCCTCCTGCCAGTTACTTCGAAAATCTTGGAAAAGATCATTGCACGTCAACTTCTTGACTACCTGGAAGAGGCAAACTTGATCAATGACTTCAGCATGCATACAGACGGTAGACCTCTACTGAAGACGCGCTACTGAAAATCTCCGAACTCGTAAACAAAGCTATAGACGAAAACAGTCTAACATTACTCGTGCTGCTGGACCTCTCAAAAGCATTTGACTGTGTAAATCACGACATTTTGCGGCAAAAGCTGCTTCAACTGAGCATCCAAACACCCTGGTTTGGAAGCTATCTCAGGCATCGGTCCCAGTCTGTCGTGTTAGATGGAAAGACCACCTCATCTCAAGGACCGGTAAATTTCGGCGTTCCATAAGGCTCAATTCTCGGACCGGTTCTTTTCCTCCTGTTTATCAACAACCTAAACTGTGGAAACCCCCTCGACAACGCCAGAATGACATTATACGCAGACGATGTTCTATTATTGTTCGTTCGAACAGCAAACGAATTAGAAAAGCTGAAGATGGATGCAGGAACAGCGCTGACCCACATATTGAACTGGTATTCCTCAAATGGGCTCAAAGGTAATACAAGTAAAACACAGTGCATTATCCTGGGATCCAAAGCAAATCAACGGATAGTTCTCGATAATTTTGAAGTTGATTGTACGGGCGCAAAAATCTATCTTGACAACAAAGTCAAAAGTTTCGGAGTGTGGTTTGATCCCAATATGACATTTAGACATCATGTTGGTAAACTCTGTTCTAAGCTGAATAGTACACTAATGTTCCTCAGTCGAACAAAGAAACAACTCGACTTCAAGTCCAGACTTCTCGTAATCAATGCTCTGATTTTTTCACATTTGAACAGCTGCCCTACTATGTGGGAAAAGTGCACGAAAACATTACTCTCAGACATTCAACGAGGCATAAACTTCACCGCAAAATTAGCTCACGATGGGAACTTTAAAAAGAGCGATCACGTGACACCAATTTTAAAAAAACTCGGGTGGCTGAACATCCAGGAACTACTAGAGCTGAGCGAATCACTGCATGTTTTTAAAATTAAGAACAAGCTTTCCTGTTCAAACGGTGTTGTGTTGACAACTCGAAAAGCGGCCTATCAACGATCAACACGGAATGAAAATAACATTGACATCGAGTTCAGAAGAACAGAGATTGGGGCCAAGCTTTCACGATTTCAGGTCCAAAGACTTTCAACAAGCTACCAGCTGACATTCGGAACTGCGCAACCGTATCTCCTTTCAAGCAGAAATGTACCACTCTACTGCTGGTAGCAGGCAGGGGCAGGCTGAATCAAACAATTGGTGACGATTAACACGGAACTGGCAACGTAACCCTATATTTTCCCGCTCGCTCAGAGCATCAACACTATCACCCTGTTAACACGTCTCTGTTTCATACAGGATAGCAATAGACTCAATGAAATTAATTATCACATCTTACGTATTTCCGCAAAGCGTGTAATTTGCCGTCACGTATAAAGACAGGAATCTCCTCGCACAGCGTTGCTTTAAATATGCCTTGCCCGGATCACACATGCAAGTATGACAGAACCCTTAAATGCATGTATGGCAGAATTCTCGAACTCACACCCACACATAACCAGACAACCTTTGCCTTCCAACGTATCAGGCAGATAATCAACCAATTACGTCATCAAAACATAATGTCTGATTGAGGTGCTATGTGTCATCAGGAAGGACCGCCTATTTATTATGTAATTTAAGTATACATGGCAAGTTCTTCTGCTTCTCGTCATGTTTCTGAAAGGTGATACTCATGCTCAGTTAAAGGTTAGATGCTCGCTACCGGTCACTAACAAGTTCACTCACTCGGTTGCACGATGTAATGAACGTCATAAGGTCCTGACCCATCATCATATGTATTTTAAATTTATTTTAAATTTGCGCACGCACCTATCATCAAATGTACTTCAGATTTGTAGATCTATCCTCATATGACTCTTAAATGTGTGTAAATCTATGTATAGACTTATAGCGGTACAATAATACCATTCCATCTGTATATGAGTTCCCCAACTCACATAGGCCAATCCACACACCAAGACCCTTTGACACATGTACTTGGCGGATGATATGAATAAAGACTCCAGACTGATTGCGCATATTTATTTATTTTACTGTTCTATAGACATTCTACGTGTATTTGTGCTTATGTATGTACTGTTTATACGTAATCTAGATATATATATCGTGACACAAAAATCATCACACCGGTTCGTGTATGAACGCATACAAATGTAAATATATTTCTTTCTTGGTTGTTTGTTATGCCAGTGGTTCTCTAACTCACATAGGCACACCCATACCGTCACACTCTTTGCTGTTCAAATAATTGGGCTGTGGGTTTGAACTACAGAATTCATACTAATTACTATGCAAAAGATTCCAAGGTCAAATAGCAACACCTAATCTCATTAGGATATAATGCATCCTTATTGTGCACCTCAAACCTACCTTGACAGCTCTTTCGTCGTGACACGTTAAGGAGCTCAATGTTCCACTTGAATAACACACAACTCGTGTACGAAGAAACCTTTTTTAAGTTGATCCTATGTTATAATATTGATACTTAATATGTATTTGTGTCAGTGACCCTCTGTCTCGCATAAACCAACTCATACCGTCGCATTCTTTGCTACCCAATAAATTTGGCAGTGCTGTTGAATTAGCAATTCTCACTCTAACTAATTGTTATATAAATTATTCCCTTGTCAAATCGCAACATCTCATGTCAACAGGCTACATGGATATCAACTGTGTACATTAAAACGTACCCTTATAGCACTCTTGTCATGACATGTATGGTCAAAAGCCGTGTTCGTATGTCCAGCTAGGATAGTAAAATGGCTCCGTACCGCTCGCACACAGCTCCAACTACTTAGTTACATGTTCTAAGCTTGTCATTTGACCTATTTTAAATTTACTATGTATAAATTTATTGTTTCAAAGAAGAACATACCCTCTGTGTATGAATAACTTTTTTTTTCCAAAGCACGGTCGTCGCTCTACCCTCATGTCGTACCTGGCTTTATAATAGCTCGACTCACGTGTTTTACCTTGTTTCATAATTATAGCTCCAGCTTCATGTCTTACCAAGCACTATCACAGCTGTAGCCTCATGTCTTACCAAGCTGTATCATCGCTCTGGACTCATGTCTTACCAAGCACTATCACACCTCTAGCCTCATGTCTTACCAAGCTCTATCATCACGCTAGCCTCATGTCTCACCTAGCTCTATCATCGCTCTAGCCTCATGGCCTACCTACCGCTATCATTGCTCTAGCCTCATGGCCTACCTAGCTCTATCATTGCTCTAGCCTCGTGTCTTACCTAGCTCTATCATCGCTCTAGCCTCATGGCCTACCTCGCTCTATCATAGCTCTAGCCTCATGTCTAACCTAGCTCTATCGTTGCTCTAGCCTCATGTCTTACCTAGCTCTATCATCGCTCTCGCCTCATATCCTACCTAGCTCTATCATTGCTCTAGCCTCATGTCTTACCTAGCTCTATCGTTGCTCTAGCCTCATGTCTTACTTAGATCTATCATTGCTCTAGCCTCATTTCTTACCTAGCTCTATCATTGCTCTAGCCTCATGTCTTACCTAGCTCTATCATCGCTCTAGTGAAGTCTCATGTCTCACCTAGCTCTATCATTGCTCTAGCCTCACGTCTTATCTTGCCCTATCATAGCAAAAGCTTCCTGTTTTACCAAGATCTATCATTGCTCAAGCTACATATCTTACCTAACTCGATCGCTGCTCCAGCCTCATGTGTTACGTAATTCGATCTCTAGCCTCATATCTTTGGTAGCTCTGTTTCCCCTCTAGCCTCATGTTCTACCCAGCTGTATCGTTCATTATCGTGTAATTCTTCTGTTAATATCCTGCATGTCGTCCTATTCCAATTCCACATTTACAAACTTAACATAATTTTTACAATATTTAGGAACATTTTTTGTTATTCCGTATCATTTATGGTGAATTCTATTTTTCTCCATGATGTACAGAACCAGCCACCCACTAGAGACAATCTGTGACGTGTTTATTTGAAACTCTTGTTCCGCTTATTCAATTAGGGTCTCTCAGAGCACTTGTATTTACCAGCTCCTTGTCCATGTGTTTCCTACTTATGAAACTTTAAAGTCTTTCTATACTCCATGAGACAGCATTTGGCCCTGTTCAGAGTCTCTTTTAACTCCATGTGCCAGATTTCGGGCCAGTTCACAGTCTCTCGCGACTCCTTGGGAAAGTAATTAGCTCATTTTAGTGTCTTACTAGACTGTATGGGTCCCACTCGACACCATGAAACAGTATTTGGCCACGTTCATGGTCTGTCTGGACCCCATGAGAATGTTTTTGGTACGTTCTGGACGTTTCTCGGCTCCATAAGAATGTTTGTGGCCTCGTTCTGGGCTTTTCTTGACATCATCGGACATTTTTCGGTTCAGTTCAATTGCTCTGTTCAATTGCTCTGTTCAATTACTCTGTCGATTAAGTGCTAAGTGCTCATAATACACTTTTATTTGTTATTAACATTGTAAGTGCAAAGCCAGTGCAAGGCATCTTATGGACGAGCCCATACAATTAAATTCAATATTCGAATTACAAACTCATAAGTTGAAATCGAATTCGTCTCAGTTCATAGTCAGTGGACCGCCATTTCTTACCTCATGGAGAAAACATAATTTACAATATTAACATCAATGCTCGCAAAGACTACATCGCGAAAACACGGGGTCAGGAAATTACGATTACATAGGGTAAGGAAATCACAAATACACGGGGGTTGGGAATTCACGAATGCATACGAAGAACTTGAAAATGCGCTATAGCTGAAGTTGAGTGGAACACTTCCTGAAAGCCGCCTGGGTCCTGGCAATCTTAAGTAACAGCTAAATTATTAGATGAAATATTTGAATTAGCGAACCAATAGTTCAAAATGAATAGGCTACAGCCCGCTTCTAGTGGTAGGCGGTTCATTCTTTATAATGTAGAACCTAATTCATAAAATGTGCTGTGGATACTCCCAAGAGCCAAGTAGGGAAGAAACACATGGACACGGAGGTGGTGAATAGCGAATGCTCTAATAAGAGTTGGTGCTAGGTTTGTAAATGTGGAATTATTATTTGACGAGGTGGAAGATATTGAAAGAAGAATCACACTATTAAAAATAATATCCTAAGCGGACTTCAAGAAATTGTCAGAATTACGCCTAAAACAAAAGTTAAACATAATGAGTCACTATGCGATGGGTGTCTCGTGAGCAATTCCTTCCACAAATTTTGTCAATGCGCTTCAAATCCAAAATAAGACAATCGAGATCATTTTGATGAAAATTTCAGATAATTATCAATCTTAAACTCGTACAAACCCTGAACGAAACGGAAACGGAACGGTTGTCATTTGAAGATGGGCGGTACCGTCCATACATGCAGGTACGACAGGCGGTACCGTCCATACATGCAGGTACGACAGGCGGTACCGTTCATACATGCAGGTACGACAGGCGGTACCGTCCATACATGCAGGTACCACAGGCGGTACCGTTCATACATGCAGGTACGACAGGCGGTACCGTCCATACATGCAGGTACGACAGGCGGTACCGTCCATACATGCAGGTACGACAGTCACGAATGGTTGTCATTTTCATTAATAGGGGATTTTTCACCTGTTTCAGGTTACACTAGGAGAAAGGGGTCATACACTGTAGGTTATTACGTTTGTATTTTTTTTTCATATTTTCTTTTTGTTTGTTCAATGAAGTTATTTTGTATATTGGTTCAAGTATTGTCAACCTTATATTATGAATATTAGATAGGTTGTATGTATCTATGGGAGGGGTAAGGTGTTACTAGAGTAGGTTTGTATACTGTAGGATATCGGTTTTGGTTTAATAACGTGTTCAATGCACACATTTGGACTATATACGTATGTCAGAATTACATGCTCATTTCAACAGATAGATTAAACATGGAGGATGATATTCGATTCATATTCACTTAT
>SDVV010045078.1:0-10099 GCA_016164225.1 Gammarus roeselii
CACTGCGTTGTAGGCAAAACGTCCGCGATTGCATAAACGGGACGCGCGTGAATTCAGAGACGGCGCAATTACGACACTTGAGGCAACAGATGATGCGTAGTCGTTTGTCAATACCATTGCACTAGTATTCGAGTGTAGCAATAGGAGAGTATCAACTAGTGATACAGTAAAGGGGAAATATTAATTTACTTTTAGCTAAGTCTTTGGGAAAGGTAGTTTAGGCAGGTGGGTTTGGTTGCAGCCACAATAGAGTGAACACGACGTGAACACTCGTAGCTGCTGCGGTCCTATGAGGTGAGCCTGGGGTGTCTTTTTTGCGTGTGAACTATTATTACTGACGCAACGCAAGTACTGGGAAAGAGACTACACTTATGTGGTGGTGGACACCCGTCACAACATGAATACAAGTCATGCTAGGTAAGAGATTGTTATCTTGATATGAAAATGTGATAAAAAATATTATTCCTGGGCAATGAACATAAGTTAACACTTAGGCCTAGACTTGTCACCATGTGTTATAAACATCGGGTCACTATAAAATTAGATACGCATTTTGAAATTAGCTGTGGTGTCATTATTGTGGGTCATTTACTTCCAAATGTCATTATATGTGTGTAGAATTGCATTGGATTACTTTTCATTGAAGAAAAACAAAAATATTTAATAACAAAATAGGTGCGGGGAGTCACCCCCGATTTTTTTTTCACCCTGGGTGACTCCCCGCAAAATCCTTCTTACGCAATGGTGTAGCAATAAACTACACCATATTCCGAGTATCACCACCAAATTTGGCCCCAATCCAATAGAAACTCTAGCCACAGCATCAAAGTTTGCAGAACGTTAATTTTTCCAAACCAAAATTTTCGGGGACCTGAAAAACACACCTTCACTTCGGCGATTTTTCATAAATTCTGTGAGCGCATGAATTTCTACAAGTTACTGATACTTACTAACAAAGACCTGCTCTTTCAAGCCCCGTAGTCAAACGGCGACATTTCCGACGTCTTGGTGCCCAAAAGGGGGGTGCGAGCAGTCACCCCGTGTTTCCGACCGAGGGGAGTCACCCCGGTCGACGCTATATGATAAATGATAAATGAAAAATCAAGTAAATCAAGCATCTAAGTAAATATCTGAATGAATGCATAAAACCATATGAAAAAAATAGAAAGCCAAGAATAATAGGCAACTAAGGTCACTGTTAAGAGCCTTAACCTATAGCAATATTGTACATATATATACCAAGATGCAGCCTATAACTATGAAAATTACACTCACCCAGTGCAGTAGTGGTCATGACCCAGATTGCACAATTTGGCAAGCAGCGCACGCAAACATTGATAAGAAATCTGTGATGCGCACGTGAAATTTTGAGATGAAGCGCATGTGAAGAAATCTTTCAAAATATTGCACGCGGAGACAGTACATCACACGTAAACAATTCTTCAAAAATATTTGTTGTGCTAAAATTTCATGCACGCATTTTCCTCCATAGCATATTAATTCAAGCTGACACCAAGATTCCTAACCACTGCGCATCAACATTATTGAAAAACTACTAATCTCTGTGACCGAACAGTCCGGATTGTCATCGGTTACAGAGAGAAACAAACAAAAACCAGTATTGCATTTTTTAGGCGGGAGAATAAAAAATTGTCGATTCACAATAGAACGGGCAATATCAGTCAAGTCAAAGCGCATCAGCGTTTGGTATGAATGCAACAATGGCTAAACTGTAATATTGAATTACGCCCTGCATGGTTCGAACAGTAGCAGCAAGCGAATCTTCCAGCTTCTGTTTTTCCATACTTTGCAATTAGGTGGAATCCATTTCATGTAACCAATGTTGCACTCACCCATTTTTATCTTGTAATGTCCTGTGTTGTAAAGACTGCAGTTATTGTATCTATTCCAGCAGCGGTAGTTCTAAATGTGCATCTGCTGGAGAGCACATGTTCTCTGGATGATGGTTGGGACCAAACTGGTACAAGTGTACTGGATCCCTGAGCCAGAGCTTTGTATAGTTCTTGTTTTGACTGTGTGGTCAGATACGGTTGCCGGCCGCGGTCCGATAGGCTATTTAGGGGACTCGCGATCCTATTTTCGGTCAGTTGGAGATGGACAGCAGAGACATAAGGACATGTCATGGTATTGCAGCAATATATCATTGAATAACATCTGTAGGTGAGCAACTGGTGTTTTCCCATTCCTAGGCAATTGTTATAGTGCTCCCCTGGTGCAGTTGATTTTCCGGTCTGGCTAAGCTGATGACTGCAATTTATTGTGAACTTTGTCTGAAAACTGGAAGCCACCATCTTGTTTGTTTACCTTTTGGACTCTACATCTGGAGCTTTTAGGGTGTGTTGGGGGTCAGTTTTGGAAGTTATTGGTTTTACTTTAGGGGGTTGTGCTTTTGAAATTCCACTCTGGTGCTGCCAGCAGGAGATAGCAATTGATTGTGTATTGTAACTGTAGATACAAATAGATGTTTGTTTTAAGAACTTTGATTCCTAGTGTACTTAGTTAATGTTACATCAGCTTACAGTCTAAGGGCCCAAATGTTTGATAGACCTGGAGCCTCCCTTGAATAAAAGCCTTAACTTTTGGAAGCCTTCCAGTGGTTTTATTATATTACCTACCTTATTGGGCCTGTTCTTTTCTGAAAGTATTTTAGGCTTTGGAGAGCTGCCCTACCTTATGGATGTCAACTCTAGCTTTTGATCCTGCTAGTGGGGTGTTGACAATTCATTGATCATTTGTTTTTTTGATAATTAGTGAACCTGGAGGCAATAAGGTTATTACTAGCTTGCTTAGTTTGGGTGAGATTGGCCAACCATCCTGTCCAACCGTCCTCATCTTCAGTTGCTGTCTGCTTGATTACTACCTGCAGCCCAGATCATTACGGCCGGGACCTCAGGTGGAGATCCACAGAATTTGAACCCTAGTAGGCAAGCTGCCCGTTCTTACCCATTGGTGACTGAATTAGTAGGCATCCTTGACATTTAGAAGTTTATTTAGGAGGTTTGTTTATTCATAGTGTTGCGGAAGTCCCGTCCGGCGACAGAACGACAATTTAACATTACTGCATTTTGACAACAGATGAAAACGAACACCGACGTCACACACGTTATGTAAACAAGTTTGCTGCAACATTCATGGAAGAGACAGAGGAGTGGAAGTGCAAATTAGGCATTGTAAGTAATGACAATTTTCATCAAGAACTGACAGGTATTGTTAATTATAATTTATGACTACCATAAGAAAGAGTATCATCTAAATGTTACATTCTGTTTTGTATGGCGCCTGGTTGGTGAAAGACGCTTACGTCTATGTGCGGTCATGTCAAGCTCTACACACATGTAATTCTGCAGTCTGTTTCTTGGTGCTCGCAGCCTTGCAAATCTAGTTTTCTGTTTTTAATATATTGTCAGTGTCTCTGACAGTGGCGCGCATAACTTGGCAAACATACTGCTGCGAGCGGACGCAAAGGTCTATATATGCCGATCTCAGCTTCTGAGGCGCACAGCTGGTTCGGTTCTTAATATTCGTCGATGAAAACGCACGTAATGTTCTCAACCCCGTGCCCAATTGAGCAATCTGGGTCATGACTAGTAATATTAGATGAGTAGTAGATGTGAATAAGCAAGCATGAGGGAAGTGCACAATTAGAGAATGTGATTTTCTACATGGAATAGAAAGTTATCAATAAAATGAATTATACTTTATGTATGCATTCAACTATACATATATAACCAAATAAAAGCAAGAACATAATGCATCCTTAAGGCAAACGGATATCTTGAGGGGATAAGCAAGCTCCTTGTAACAAAGTTGTCATTAGTAGATATTGCTTCAATCCTCCATGCTTGATAATGCTGTTGCAGCAGATTGATGGGTTGGGTGGAATGGACTAAGGTGAGCGGCTCAAAGCAATGCAGTTGTTTTCTGTGAGGGGGAGGTTGTTGCGTTCTGATCTTGTGAAGTGTTGGAAGATTTTTCATTGTTCTGTTGATTCAGGTTTGTCTGCTCTGTTTGAGAGAGCTCCGGATGTTGACACACGTGGGCATCTTTTCAAGCTGGTGGTTCCTTGCTGTCAGACGGACTATAAACGGAGATTCTTTCATTCTCCTGTGTGCAGACTTGGAATCGGCTGCCCGCTGATGTGGTGCAGTGTGATTCACTTTGCATCTTCAAGAGGGCCCTAGCGGAGGAATTGGGGCAGTGTTGTATGAGTTTTGCTAGACTCAATTTGATGTGATATTATGCAAGATTGCACAATAGGGCACGGGGTTGAGACCATTACGTGAGTTTTCATATCAGAATATTAAGAACCAAACCAGCCGTGCGCCTCAAAAGCTGAGATCGGCATATCTAGACCTCTGCGTGCGCTCGCAAAGTATGTTTGTAGAGTTTCGTGCGCCACAGTCAGAGACACTGACAAATATATACAAAACGGAGAGCTAGAGGTGCAAGCGCCGCAAAACAGACTGCAGAATTACATGTGTGTAGAGTTTGAAGCAACACATCAGGACAGACACAAACACACAAACACGCACCACAACCCACCACTCCAGCATCATAGCAAAAAGCAGTCAAATCCAAAGTCAGGACGCCAACATGCTGCAGAAGAACCCACCCCAACCTAAACAAACTCAGACAGAACATCACCCAAAAACTCTGCAAGCAATCTCTTGAATGCAGCCAGGGAATCTGACTCCACCACAGAACTCGGGAGGCTGTTCCACAACTGAACACATCGTGCTCCAAAGAATCTCCTCTCCATGTCCGTATTACAAGCCGGCATCAAAAGCTTATAGGGATGGCCCCGAGTTTTTGTATCAGGAGCTCTCCCAAAAATACCCCAAGGTTGGCACCACCATCCAACCTGCAGATGATCCTCCAGTATTTAATAAGGTCTGCCCTGAGAAACTTTCCTTTTATACAAAATAAGCAAAGTTACTTCAGCCTGGAAAAGTAATCCAACTCAGCAAGACCATCCAAATTTCTTGTCCATCTCCTCTGCACAGACTCAAGCAATCTCAAATCCCCAAGAAAACCCACATTCCACCCTGACGAACAATAATCCATGAGAGGCCTGATGTGCATCACGAAGAGAGACACCATGAAGTGAGAACTACGGCAAACGGTGGATCTCAGCAGGCTGCTGGCTAATCCGGAAGCCTTACCCACCACCTCTGATATGATGGTGGAATTTCAGTTTTACATCAACCACCACACCAAGGTCCCTGTGGGATTGAACAAACTTCAATGGAATCCCACTCAAGAAGTACTGAGCCAGCGGATTCTCATCAGTTTACTTGGCAAATCCACGAGCGAACCTCAACACCACACACTTCTCCGAGTTCAGCCTCAAGTTCCAAGACGAGGCAACTGCGCCAATTGTATCCAAATCCGACTGCACACCAGCAACCGCAGATTCCTTCATCCTCTTGTACCGAAGGTACAAGGTACAGCTTGAAGTTGTCAGCAAATGCCTTAAAAGAACATAGCACTCGATTTGTAATGTGATTAATATAGATCAGAAATAGCAGAGGGCCCAGCACAGAACAGTGCGGCACACCACTAACCACCTCTCTCGACTCACTACAACACCCACCAACAGCAACCCTCAGAGAGCAACCAGCCTAAAACGAACGAATCCAGCCAAGCAAAACTGGCCCAACTCCCACCTCTCTCAGCTTGTGAATCCGCACATCATGAGAAACCACATCGAATGCCTTTGAAAAATCAAGCAGCACAACATCCACAACAAAGCCATCATCCACCCAGTCTGAAACATCTGAATAAGCCAAGAGAAGCTGATCCCCAGTAGACCGAAATTTCCGGAATCCAAACTGGTGAGGGGAGAGAATCTCATTGCTCTCAAGAAACTCAACCAGACAGTGTGGGTGCCTGCACTTCTCGACCCGGCGACCCCACTACCGCTCATAGGCCGGATGGTCACAGAGGCGGCAGGTTGTCCAGGCAAGTATAGGCTTGGTGGGTCAACCGGGGTACAGGACCACACAGTAACTCTCACAAAACGCCGCACACCAGGTTTCATTACAAAAATAGGTTATAAGCCAGACTAATATTCACCACTTTATATTCAATAAAACTCAGTTCAGAAAAACCACTTCAAAGCTACACTTTGAATACAGGGTTCACCGCGCTAGTAACGCACACAATATTCAGTCACTGGCGGTACCAAATCATAGCAGAAGAGCGGTACGGCAAACAAAGAGAGACGGAGCAATGAAGAAAATAAGTAAGGAGCGACAGAAGGAGCCGACAGAGGCATGGGCTGACCTCTTTCGGGGACGGCTCAAGATCAACTGCCGGTTCACCCACAAGTGCATCTCTATATAGTCAACCGGCCACGCCCCTTCCATCATGAAAATCGAATCTCTTACCTTTGATCTCTTACCTTTGCAGCCCCCTCCAGCAGGACCATATCAAGTGGGGAGCAGCAGAGCCGGGGGAGGCCAGCACAGCCAAGCGCGCCAGTATGCTGCTGAGAACAGCAACGTTAACACAGGTATAGGAACTGGAATTAGTGCGCACTATTGGCTATCACATGAACCATCCGCATGCATGACAGAAACAAAAACAAAAAAAATAAACAAATAAATTCCAGAACAGCACACTGTACAACAAAGAATCAACACATCAGGACAGGAACAAACACACACCCACACACACACACAAACACGCACCACAACCCACCACTCTAGCGCCACAGCAAAAAGCAGACAAATCCAAAGCCAGGACGCCAACACGCTGCAGAAGAACCCCAAACTAAACAAACTCAAACAGAGTATCACCCAAAAACTCCGCACTCCGCACGCACTCCACAGCCCCAAAAACACCCAAAAACTCCGCACTCCAAACTCCGCACTCCACACAAACTCCACACGCGCACACAATTTAATAGAAATCGCCGTAAATAAGTGAAATGAACAATGATAATTTATTAAACCTAAAGTGCAGTATAAATATTGAGTAATAATCATTATTGGGCTTCTAATTGAGAATTTAACTGAAATTGCTCAAGGTTACTGGAACCCTCTCATATGAGACAATGGCCCAAACATTGTGGTGGAAAAATCCCCAGTCTGATTTTCCAAACCAGACATCACAGAGGGAGGAGCCGGTAAGTCAGTGGGGCTGAATACAGAAAATTTTGTATAAATAAAGCATGGCCTCAGCTCCCACAATGCCTCCCTACCAAACCTAAGGTTTCCACATAATTAGGGACAACAAGGCTGGCGAGGGATCCTAACAAAAAAATAATGTCTACCCTAACAATGCACAGGTACCAATAAACTAACAAAACTTGTACCTAGAATTTGAAATAAAAGTGATGATAATCTTCCTAATCGGTGCAACGGCAACAAGGGCCCTTTTGCACTAAAAGGTTCACAGTAATACTCTATTTCTCGTCATGAAATCAAAAAAAGTTACATAAACTTCCAAGAAAAATTTATAAAACTGTAATAAAACAAATAATTTTGTAAAAGGTGATCGAATGCCAAGTAAAAATTTTGCTTCAAAAATAATTCAACTATTGCGCAAAAATTCGGAACAAACTTTAAAATTTCTGTTGCTATAAATTAAATATTGCATTGGAGTGAGCAGTTATGGCACAGGAAACAAAATTTATTGCACTCAGAGGTAGTGGACCAAATTAGAGCATTTGAAAAAGGTTCGTAAAAAGAGGTAAAAATCTTTTGCACTACTCATGATATGCAAATAATACTCTGATTTACATAAAATACTATAATAAATTTTAAACTTGTGAGATAAACTCTTATACAAACTCTTGCAACTAATCTCTATAAATATTTACACAAACTAACAATATACAAAATAATACATTAACCCCCTTTCCAGCCAAAAAAAATATCGTATCTAACTCATTCATTCCTCGGACGCTAACAACGTTCTCTCCCCTCCAAACTCCAGGTCACCACTCTCCCCTGATCAAGTAAACTAGGCAGTCTAGGGGTTCTCCAATATAAGATGCAGCAGCCTCTACGGTTGTCTTTCAGAGGGCTACTATCTGGAGAAGACTGCGGGGATCCACCGCGACAAATCGTGACGGTGGGGGGGGGGGGGGGCTGAGAACCGCCGGAGCAAGGAAGGGCAGAGAGGTGCTGCGAGGACACAGGCGCACACGCAGTCAGTCGTGGGTGGCCAACCCCTCCATTCATGCAGCAGGCGCTCAGTTCTTCTTGCTGGAATGAAAGGTATTGGTTATATTTACAATATATACAGGTACACCTTCAAATTATATACATATATCTACACAAGAAAGTTTGGAAATTTATAAAACAATAAAATTTGAAGTAATTGCTCAAAGCGAGCTATACTAGTGCAACTAGCACTTATAATAAAATCTTCAAAAGAACTCTTTCGAGTAAAGCACAAAAATGTGCTGAACGAAAAATTAATCAAAAATTGCTCCCTCCCTACCACTTTCCAAGAAAGTTCTATAGGGGTTATAGAAATTGCCCTCATTAATATGGGCATACTGCCTCTTGCTAACAGGAACCACACTACTCAAGTAAGTGATGCGAGGATTCTGACTACCCTCCTAGTAAAAAAATGTGAGCCAAGCTTCCCTCCGCGCCAGAATCCCCTAATTCGGTCGTTAAAAAAATAATCTGAACAAAAATGAAGCTTGGCTCTTGCTAACCGATTGTTACATAAAACCCTTTGAACTATAACGATCCTACACTATCTCCAAAGGAAAAGCGAGGGGACGAGACAGCAGTGGCTGGTGACACCTCTGTCTCGCACCAACAGTCGGCCAGGCAAGGGCTACCCAACGATTCCACCACTGCCGGTGGGCTATCGCTCAACGACGGCAAGCCATCAATCACGTGATCACTCATGGTTAGATAGTAGAAATCTCTACCGCTAGATGTTCCCTTGCTGTCAGGCTCAGAGGTAGTGGACCTTGGCTGAAGTCTCTTGCTGTTCTCTAGGAAGGCCGGTTCGTCACTTGCCGCGTTCCTAACAAGCTCATCCCATTCGTCGTCTGAACCATCACTGCTAGGGTCCAGCACAGTTCGATTCAGCGTGGCCCAAAGGTTCCGTAATGGAGTTGAGGCAAGAACCTCTCGCTCTTGGTCGAATCCCTCAAAGTCTCTCGCTTCCGGCTGCTGAGTTGCAATAGGCTGCTGGTCGTCAATACTGTGTCAATAGACCAGAATTTCAGCCTCTTGGACATAGCCCGCGTTGTTACCACCGGTAGTGACTGGGATGGGCGTCTCGGGTTCTTCGGAATAGCACCTGTTCTAAGTTGTAGTCCGCTTGCCAAAGGCACTGCATCATCAACTTCAGCACGCTCCAGCTCATTTTCAATTTCTTCAGCAGCTTCGTTCTGAGCCTGCTGTGCTGCCGCTTGAAGCCATCCCGGAAAACACGTCTGGATGCCACTTGCCAGAGCACGCATACAGGCCGGGCGAGTGTCATCAAATCCAGCCGTTGGAGCTGGTGCAACAGCCGGAACAGTTGAGCTTCGGGCTATAGGTGCGCTGTTTCCACTCATTCCAATAGCCGGGACATCATTGAGATCTCTTTGTCGCCAAGGTCCGTGCCAGGTCTTCAGGTCCGTGCCAGGTCCTGTGAAAAAGTCAACCGGTGCCTTCCCCGTGGTACGGTGCTTAGCGTGGTTGATAGTGATCAGCACGCGTGGTAGCCCCTCTGGCCAAGTGGTTCCACGCTCTTTGCACGCTGTTGCCAGCCCGACAAGTAAGCTCCGGTTTACTCTCTCCACCCGGCCGTTGGTGTGACCCAGGTAGGGCACGGTCGTATGGTGTTGAATGCCGTACCTAGCGAGCAAACTGCTGAAAACTTCCCCTGTAAATTCCTTGCCGTTGTCCGTCAGCACAGACATGGGCATCCTTGGCAGAGCAGGAAAAACAGCGCGGGCCACAGTTTGTGCGGTCTTGCCCCGCAAAGGAACTGCGTGCACAAAACGAGACGCCATATCGATCCCAACCACGAGGTACTTCAAACCGTAGGTAGCCTAATCCACTTGCAGAACATCCAGAGAGTACTGATCCAACGGGCTAGTTGCACTCCTCTCTATCAC
>SDVV010045079.1:0-10099 GCA_016164225.1 Gammarus roeselii
GTTCCAAACGCAGGATGCAAACTCGATAAGGGGACGAATGTGCAAAACGTATAGGGACAGCGTAAATTCCCGCGATCTGCAAACAGTTGATCTCAACAAACAGTTGGCCAACCCACCAGCCTTTGCAGCCACCACACAAATATGATGGTGGAATCGAAGACTGGTATTTACACTGAGGCCCAAGTTTCTGTGTGTAGGGACAAACTTCAGCACTCTGCCCTGCAGGACATACTGGTCAGCTGGGACCAAAGCATTAAAATCAATACGACCTTTAAAAAAACGCAGCACAACACTCTTATCTGGATTCAGTCCAAGGTTCCACGACCATGCAACAGAGTCAACTGCATCCAACACATTTTGCAGTGATTGGACACATTGAGCGGCAGACATAGTGTCCTTGCCTGAGTATCTCGAGTACAACTTGTAGTCATCAGCAAATGCTTTGAATTTGCATGAGAGACCACTAGAGATGTGATTAATATAAATCAGGAACAACAGCAGCCCAAGGACAGAACCCTGAGGCACACCACTTTTCACAGCAACTGGGCTGCTCACGCTGCCATTCACACAAACGCTCATCACTCTGCCATAGGGGAATGCATAGATCCAGGCTAGCAAAAAATTACAATTGCTCAAGGATTCCAATTCATACAGGAGCACAGCATGACTCACCACATCAAATGCCTTTGAGAAATCCAGCATCACAACATCCACAATACATCCCTCATCAATCTACCTTCCAACATTTTAGTAGTGGCTGGCCCGGATACCAGCACAGAACCAATATCTATCTCCAAGGGCCTCTGGCAAACGGTTCCAGATTGTATAACAATATTGAAGTGCTACCTGGGGAGAATGAGAGTGTTCATGTTCTAATAATTTAATCCAAAAATAGAATCTCATGACTGAATAAACTTTGATACTATACAGAAAATCATCAAATTTATAACAAGTGCCAGAAGGGCAGGGGAGCTGAGGTACAGTACTCTAATCCCTGAGGTCTCTGCTACAGCACATGAATCTCTGCAATAGGTAGCAGAAGCAGCTGCCAGCACCAGCAGATCCATCCACCAGAGAAACAGACCAGCTGCCGCACCAGGAGACGAACCAGCAGGCACAAGCAGAGCAGCACAGCAGGCCCAGTGGGAGTCCAAAGCCGATTGGCACAATACTGCAAAATCCAAATCCGGTTAAATATTTACAATGGAATAATTTGCCATCAATTCAAAAATTATTTAAAAAGTTGGTTTAGAGGGTAGCTACTAAAGAAATCTCTCATTATGCATCATAGACATGTCAGGGTGTTATGTTCATTTGAGTCTTATACATTAAATGTGACATCTATTTATAATTCAACCTTGCATCACTATAAACACATCTACACAAACAATTTAACACTAAAACAATATATGTATAATCTCACAGTGGTCACATTGCTGAAACCAACACAAGGTAAAAATGTTGGGGAACGTTCTCTCATTACAATCCCAACACACTCACCAGTTTAGAGCGCCCCAACTGGTGGTAGGCAGCAGATAGTTACAGTACATAAAGTGAATTACAACATGAAGCTGATGATGAGTTGTAACTGTAATACTTTTTCCCTACATTATGATGGAGAAAAATGAACAGAGTTTAAATAAGGACAATGAAAGTGCAGGGCAAAATGCAACCTCAATTACTACCAATTCAGCTGAAAACAGGCTGACACATCTTTAAATGAAACAATTGGTTAACTGAAGAGGGCTTGCACTACATCAACATCATCATAGGTCAACAGCAATTGGTCCTCAGTGCTACGGCCTCTCCGAAACCATACTGATGAGGTGATAGAATATTATTGCTCTCAAGATACTCAGTCAACCGTGATACAACCATTCTCTCTATTGATTTACAGCAAACTTATGTCAAGCCCACAGGCCTGTAATTCAGAGGATCAGTGTGGGACTTGGCCTTGAATATAGGTACAACCAACGATCTGCTTCAGGCTTCAGGGACCATTCCTGTCCTCAATGACTTTTGAAAAATCAAACAAAGAGGGAGGGAGAGCTCAGCAGCACAGTTCCTTAGCAGATGTAGATGGAGGTCATCTGGACCCACACTGGAACTAGGATCATGAGCGGAAAGGACATGTTGGACCTCCAACCTAGGAAAGTCAACATCCGCCAAACTTCCCGCAAACACTGCTCCAGTAACACCATCATTCCCAGCAATGCCAGCCACACCCTCATCATCAGAAAGGGAATCATCTAGGTCTGAAGAAAATGACAATTTGGGAGCATGATAATGATATGGCCTTATCGTAGCATCAGAAGCATCAGCAACTAGAGGCACACAACCTATGAAATTGGTGGATCTGAAGTAAGGGTGTTGAGTGATGTAGCTGGGTGGTATTTAATAAATGTGCAAATAAGTATGGTGAGCTCTGATAACAGAATTGGAGGTTTTATCTGCAAGTTCATAGGTGATACCATTATTGTTTACTTAAGAGATTATGAAAGGACCTTTGTAGTTAATAGTAAATTTGTGTACATTTTTAATGTCCTGGTTTCTGAATTTTCATCAACACTGACTGGCCAACAGTGAAAGGAAGAAACTTAGGGTGACTCTGCTTCCACCTGGCCTCCAATTCTGTTTTGACAAATGGAAGACTGTTGGTACATTGAGAAGTGACATGGCTAATTCTGAATGAATGTTATTGTTGTAGGATATCACTGCATGAGGTACATGAGACTGCCAATCATTACCCTCTTTGCCTAAACTTCTGAGGAATTCTTGAATGGTTCTATTAACTTGTTAACAGGCGCAATTACTTGTGGGATGATAAGGAGTTGTCAACTGATGGGTAACACTCACACCATTGAGAAACTCAGCAAATCATCAGAGACAAACTCGGGACCGTTATTCGTTAATAATTTTGAAGGAACTTTTGTCAAGAAGGGAATAACCTGGAACTCAAGAGCATGGATGATGGTGGCACTTTTATTATTGATAGGAACAACTGAGAGCCACTTTGAGTAGGGGTCCACCACAACAAGACATCCAATACAGCCTTTTGGGGTTTGTGGAAGAGAAATCAGGTCAGCTGCAACTAATTCAAACTGATAACCAGAAGAAATTTTGAGAGTAGGCAGAAAAATTGTGGTTGAAGCTATTTTGGTAAATTGACACTGGGGACAGGTTGAAGTAACCTCATGTACAATTTTGTATTTTAAGGGGTTCCAAAGCTGATTGAACAACAAATCAAGGAGTTTGTCTCATCTGATATGGACAAAATTATAATGGAGCATAAAGGTAAGTTTAAGGACAATTTCTAAGGATGCGAGTACTATTGGAATCAGGTTAGAGTAAATCAAGATTTCATTCTGCACAGACAATTTAGCTGAATGCTTTACAAATAGGCTTACTTGCACTGGCCATTCCTTAGTAATAACCAATTTTATTACAAGATTTCCAACCAACTTCAATTTGGGACATTTTGACTGGAGAATTTTGATGATGTCATTATCAAAAAGTAATGAAAGACTTGTAACTGTATTTGAATTGCCTTCTATTTCAAAACTGATGTCATCATTGATTATGTCTGCTTCCAGAAGGTGAGATTTTAAATTTTGATCAGATGATAACTGAAAGATGGTTTCTGGAAACTTATTTAAAATGTCTCTAGAAGAAAAGTCTGCAATAGCTGCAGAATTTTGTTAACAAACTTTCCGATGGAAATTTACTGAAAAGTCATTCGCTGCTAAAGAGTCTATTGTGAGGAGAAAACAATGTGGCATTACGGTGGTAGGCAGAATGGCAAATTTTTGGGGGGGTGTGGTCATCTGATAAGTTCCAAAGGGGAAAGACAGGAAAACAGTTTGAGTTATGGGACACCTAAAGCCAGTTAAACTGATGATATTACAGAGATTTTCACTCATCATTGAAGGTGGAACTGTCAATTGAATTTAGAACCTCTTTGGAAACCAAACTAATTCTCAGCTCCCATATCCAAAACAGCACAAAACTTTTTACATCCGATCTGAACTGTGACTTGAGGCTGAGGACATGACTGGTGAGTACAGTATTCAAAGGAATCAACAAGATCAATGTGACCTAAATTTTCATCTATGTCACTGGCTTCATGAGTCTCAAAACTCTGATCTGCAAGAGCAGGCGGACGTACACAGCTACTTAAGTTAACAATATTGCACATGTTTACTTGGAATTGGTTTTTAGTTTCTGACTTCAATCAAGGGGTTAAAATGGACACCACCTAGACACTGCGAATGTATTATTTTATCATACTGGTCAAATTGGTAAACAAGAGGTTGGGTGGTCCAAAATTACATGAAAATACACACTTGGTACAAATAACTGTCTGCCAAAAAAATGTCTAAACAAGGCACCTGGCCTGGACAACTCATCAGTCTGAACTCTTTTCGAGCAGATCTATTAAGTTTCAATTTGTATGCCTCAGGATGGTTCAAAAGTTCATCAAAAAGTTGGCGTCGCAAATAAACAGCACAAGTAGGAACCTCTTTCTTAGTACACACCCTAGTCAATGTTTGTAAGAGACTAAGGAAGAGTGAATTTCCTCCACCTAACACTGGAGCTCCATCTATAACTAAGCCCTCAGGTAAACCTGAATCAGCCTCTCTACTGTAAGGCAGTACATCAGTTGCTAGGCAAGAAAGAGCATCGGCCACACTATTAAGATTCCGGATTTCAAATGAAAAATCTAAAAGTTCCTCAACTGAACGTGCTAGCCGTGAGCAAACCAATCTCATGTTATGTAAATGAACTACTGGTTGATGGTATATAGAGAACAAATTCTACACCATACAGAAACAGGCGGAATGTTTTTACACCCCAGCGTAAGGCAGTGAGCTCACGCTGTTACCGTCCACGCATGCGGGTAGGACAAATATAGTCCACTTCTAATTATGACGGTCCTAATATTAGTGGAAGCGCAAATTTAATCTAACGATGGTAATCAAGGGTGAAATTAAACAATTTTTTGTCTCCACTTGAATGTATATTGCCATCAACTGGTAATTGGGGTAGGGTAATTTACAAGTAGTATTGCCTTTAACCAGCGTAAATGTAGGACTTGAGGTAGGATGACTGGTCATAAATGGGGAGAGATTAACAGGTTATTCACAGGTACAGGAAGGATAAAGGTTAGGTAAAGGATGGGTAGGTAAAGAAGCATGAGCAGGTGACTATTCTGCAAAAGAGATAAATATAGAACAATCATTATGAGTCACAGTCAAACATTCCTCCTAGAGGTCCTTGGAGAACATTAAGTAAGAAATCTTAAGGGGAGGATATATATGAAGTTAGGAAATCATGCAAAAATGCGTATGTACAAATGAAAACAAGGGAACGGAATCAAAACTAGTAATCAAGGGATAACAGCATTGAAAGGCACTATAATTCAGCAAATGGGAAGTCATTAATTCAATGAAGAAAAACAACAAAAATATAGCTAAATGAAGGGGAACAACTGAGCAAGGTAACTAATTAGGCAAACAAGGGATGGTTCAGGTAAGACTAGATATTGATAGATAATGCAAGAACAAAAGTTAATAAAGTGGATTTGGCTTCACAAAAAGAAAGTGCAAAAATAATATAAAAGCTAATGCAGAGATATGAATATTCATGTAAGCAAAAGAAATTATAACATACTGACTTGAAAAAATGCTGTTGAAATTAAGTGAAAGCAAAACAACTAAGAAGCTTATGAAACTTGAGCAAACATGCTTAATAATACTTATTATTCCTATCGCTCATCACCAAACCCCACTTACTCTAAAGATTTCAATTGATAATACAGAACAGATAAAAACTCACCCAGTACAGCAGCAGCCAAATTAATAACCAAGTGAAAGATTAAGATATTGTAGGACAACTTAGATATAGCAACAGCTCATGATAATAAGTCTGAAACAAACAGAAAAACTAATGATTACATATGTTAACACACACATGAATGAAACTACACTCAGGAAAACACATGCATAGGCAAGGAACCATGTCACCAGGATAACAGACTGCTTGGGCTCACAAGTAGAATGCACCCAGTAACAACCCTCTATGGTAGAATAATTTAATTGGGTATGGGTGAAGGTCACAGAAGTAAAGCCTATCACACGGTGACGACATTCATCCTGTTGTTGTGCCAAGTAAGCACCAGCCCCAGCAACTGAAGCATCAACCCACAATTCAAGTTTATGAGCAGAATCAGAATAATCAGGATAGGCAAGTTCTAGGTTTTGCTTAATTTCCCCCCTGAGTTCATCAAATGCTTCAGTCATTTCAGGGGTCCAAGTTCATAATTTTGATCGGCAGCCAGAAGTTAGACAGGAGAGGGTTTTTTGAATTTCAGAGCACTAAGGAGGGAATTTATGTTGGAAATATATGAAACCTTAAAAATTCATGGAGTGCACCAACATTATTGGGTTTTGGGGTACTGTTCAATCTTTTTAATGTAATCAAGAGTTTCCTTTATATCAGATTGACGTACAAGGTGCCAAAAAATTGAACTTGAGGCTGGAACCATTCACATTTGGAAGGTTTAATTTTGATATTGTAGGAATGGAGTGTCTGAAGGATTTTACAAACAAGATTAAGATGCTCTGGAAAAGTGGTACCTATGATCAAAGTATCATCAATGTAAACTATTACTTTATTGGAAAGAAATGAAGAGAGAATAGCCTGAATTTTACGTTGAAAAGCCAATGGTGCAGTACGGAGGCTGAAGATTACGGTGAGTAGAAAATGTGGTGAATTGGCGTGCTCGTCAACAGAAACCTGATGGTACCCACGGACTAGATCATGACTGGTGGAAAATTGGGTCCCATGAAGTCCATAAATTGAGTCTAGAAGATTGGGCATGGAAAACACTGTCCGGAATGATAACTTTGTTTAGTTGTCTATAATCAATGCTAAGACAAACTGAGTCATCTTTCTTACAAACTGGGACAATGAGTGATGACCAGGGGGACTTGCTTGGCTCTATTATATCTAGTGAATTTAATTCTTGACACTGCCGCTCAATTTTGTCAGTGACAGGAGCTGGGAAATGTTGCGGTTGTTGATAAATAAGGGTGTCATTGTAGAGTTTGATTTGGAGCTTTGTGACACCAACATTGCCAATATCTAAATCCCCATGAACTAAGTACACCTCACACCTGCTTAAGCATAGTATAAACCTGTTCTTGTTGTTCAGCAGTTAAATCTGGTAGCTTAATGGTCTCTATGATCTGCTCATCTGTAAGTAGCTCATGAAAGATGGTCTCTTTGTCTGGCAGCTGAGCCATAAATGAAAGAGTGCCATGGGCTAATCCTTTTTTTATGACAGTATCAGACTCAAGGGCAGTTACCAAGACATGTTTCTGTTCTGAGTCAAAGACACCAGTCATGCCTCTAAGTCTAGGTTGAAGGTTGGGATCCATAGAATCATCGCAAAAAAAAAGGGCCAGGTAGAGTATGAGTGTCCAGTTACTGCACAAGGACAGACTCAATAGTGCCGGCCATAATCTTCATGTCTACGTCAGCACGGCATACAATACCGGAAGCCATCCTGCACCTAGGGATGCCAGACTCTTCTAAGTAAATCTCCATCTGGCTACCATCTATTTGATGCTGTGTCATTCTCTTATCCCTAACACAAATTTCGAGATGGTTAGCCTGCATGAAGTCTACACCCAACACAATATTTACACTCTTCATCATCTCAGGAAGGACCAGAAACTTGGTCTCGCCCACTGAAACCATGTCAATATTGACGGAACCTACACACAATCCAATAGTAATAAACACTTGTTGATTAATCACTTGGAAGCTGTTAGTTTATTTTTTATTTCCACTTTCAGTTCATAAACTACATGTTTTGCTACCAGTGAACAAGAAGCACCAGTATCATTAATAGTTTCTATTTCAACACCATTCAAAAATATTTTCATCTTCATCAGTTGAATATGTTCATTGACTAAATTAATCACTTTTTCTGGAAGAGGCTGATCAACCAAGGTAACCAGTGAACAACCTACATGTGATCCTGACTGACCTAACATATCCTTACATTCAAGATCAGTTGCAGGCTCCTCCTGAGGATCTGAATTATAATGCAAGGGTATACAGTGATAAGAAGTTTCCAAATCCGATGATGCAGACTCTGTGCTATTTGTCTCCAAAGGTGCCGCCTAGGAGAAGTCAGCCACTGTCTGCTACTCGGGTAGCTCCAAAGAAGACTGCTGCTGAAGAATACGCTGCTGAGGTAGTTCCTGCCAACGCTGATGTAACCTTTGCAGATTAAGGTTATATTGTTCTTTCTCCAACAACTGCTGCTGCTGCTCTTGTATCTGCAAATGCAAGCTATAATCAAGGGCAGCCTGCTTAATAGCCTTGCAATCTTTGAGAAGTTGCTTGCGTATCTCCTCTTGCTTCTCCTTGAATTGGTCATCAGAGAGCTCAAGCAGCAGTTTTCTGAAGCACTCATCAAAATGCTTCCCCTTTTTGTATAAAGTGTTTCACTTTTCATCAGTAATGTCCAGGTGAGGTGTGTCACCAGCCTCAGGGCTGGAAGAGGAAGGGCTGGGTTGGATAACAGTGCTGGACAAACTTGACTGCTTATGTGGACTTCCTCTTCTGCAGAAATTAGGGAAACTAACAATTGCTCTGGTGAGTCCCCATAATTATCAAGGCCAATCAGTTTAACACTGCCATTTTCTTCAATTTTTAGTTGGGGTCATACAAGCTGCAGTCTTCAATGTGATGGTTCCTTCCGCAGATCAGACAGGATCCCCTTGCTTGCCAGCAGTCCTGAACAAGTCTTAGCAGCATGAAGTGTGCGATTTTTGAAGACACGAGTAGAGTTAGGTGTTGTTGGTAGCTTGCCTGCCTGCTGTGCAATTGGAGATGATGGTCTGGACGCTTCTTTTCCCAGATTGCATGACAATGGTGGATCCAAAGATGTTTGCTGTCTCTGTGACACCGCCAGAAGATGTTGCTGGGCTTGAGGACTAGCATTGTGTGCCCACATGACAGCCCGTTTAACCGATGAGCCCCTCTTCTGCAGATCTTGAACAATCTCAAGGATCTTTGCAAAAGGAAGATACCTACTACTCTGTCCTGGAGCAGCACAAAGCACACGCTTTGCATCAAAGATCTTTTCAGCAAATTCAACTGGGATGGTATCCAGAAAGTGCTTCCTAAGTTTTGCGGAACACTCCTTCTTGTCCTTCCAATAAGTTTGATGGGCCAGTTCAACACGCTTCATCCCATATATGTCCATCGCTGTTTCAGTTGGCTGGGCTCTATCAAGTTGGTCACGCCAGTAGGTCTTTCCACCAAACTTCTGTTTCTTGTACCAGTCCATGAGCTCCTCTTTCATTACCTCATACTTGAGTTTTTGTCCTCCCTTCACCTTGTAAACTTCCAGAATCTCACCACTCAAAAACTCTGACAGCTTCTGGGTCATGTCATAAGTGGATCCATTGAATTTCTTTGAAAAATAGTCCTCAAAGGTTGACAAGAAGTCCTTTGAGGGGATTGTTTGAGTGGTCTCAAACACAAGTGGTGTGACATCACGCTGGTCACAACGCAGGTGGCGATGGTTGTGACGCGGTAGAGGGCAGTCAAGCAAATTCACTTCTGAGTTGCTGTCAGAATCATCACTTGGTGAAATTACAATTTCTTAAATCTTTGAATGTGCAGAGACCCTGATCTTCTGATGGTCTGTACCAATCTTGGCTTTAATGTCAAGGGGATTGGGATCTTCCTTGATAGAACTTTTTATCTGAGGAACCCTACTCAATCTTTGAATGTATCTCACCTTTGCAGCCCCCAACAGCCCTGCCAACAGGGCACGCAGGCATGGGAGGCAGTACACCTCAGCGCGCCAGCAATCAAAATGAACAGCACTGTACAAGTACTGCAGCAGGACGCTGGTCGGAATGCGCTCAATAGGTCCAAAGAAAACAAAACAATGAAGACAGTCAACAACTGCACACAACCGTCGACAACACAAACAAAGCAACAACATCACATCAAATTTAGTCTAGCAAAACTCATACAACACTGCCCCCAATTCTTCCGCCTGGGCCCTCTTGAA
>SDVV010045080.1:0-10099 GCA_016164225.1 Gammarus roeselii
ATACATATGTGGGTGTGTGTTTGTGTACACATGTTACTAGCCCACACATATGCTGTGTATTGCAATGGAAAGTACGCTATTCGTGACGGTAAAGCCGTGTGATCAGCACAGACTTTCAGTCGCTCAATTGTTTGTCCCGTAGGTACATTTATTCGATCATTATAAGATTAGCAGCTTAGTTAATGATTACAAAATTCTTTCGGTATTCGTATATTCATAAGTAGATAAAAATGGTCCGTAATAAGAGGTGTGTCGCATCTGCATGATCTCCAAACACCGATACGAGGTGCGTGCAACATCGTCCATGGGTTGAGAACAGAACACTTTCAATTTGTTTACACTCAGAGCAGTTAACAAAGAACAAACCACTTATAAATTTTGAAGTGATCGAAGCTCCGGGGGATTTGTAAGATTAAATCAACTGTAAGTGGGTCAGCCAGATGCCACAATTTTATTGGGTCACAAATTTCCAATGACACAAAGCCGTGTAGTTGCTAAGAGAGAGACATGTTGAGATTGAACATCAAGGGCGACATAACGCAACCTTGTCTAAGTCTCACTTACACAGGGAACTAAGCACTCACCTCACTCCCTACTCCCACACGTGCTTTGCTACGTTCCACTTCCACAGGGAACCAAGCACTCGCCTCGCTCCCAACTCCCACACGAGCTGTGCTAAATCCCACTTTCACAGCGAACCAAGCACTCGCCTCGCTCCCTGCTCTCACACGTGCTTTGCTACGTTCCACTTCCAAAGGGAACCAAGTACTCGCCTCGCTCCCTGCTGTCACACGTGCTTTGCTTCGTCCCACTTTCACAGGGAACCAAGCACTCGCCTCGCTCCCAGCTCTCACACGTGCTTTGCTACGTCCCACGGCTCTTGACATATTTTCGACCCTCCATACAAACACAGCACTCTTTATTACGACTTTTACTAATTATTTCAGTCGAAATGCACTGGTCCTCGTTGAAACATGTTTAAATTAAGTTGAACGTTTTGTTTGAATCAATAATAAAGTACCATCAGCAAGTACCGGCACCGCTACCGCTACCCCCGTTAATAATAGATCGACCACTATACGCTATCAGTACCTACGGTACTATGAAAGTACCGACTACCCACCTCTGCCTATTCCCTACATCATTCACATTGTGCTGGTGTTCTTTTCACATTTATGCAACATTAAACTTGTATTTTAAAACATATATTTATTCCTGTAAAATTAGTACATCAGGTCAAGTGCTTACGACTGTACCTTTGTGTAGAGAATGTGCACCGTATATATCAATTGTAAAAATGTTTGTATAATTTTTTCAGCGAGTTAGCACTTATTCTTATGTGTGATGAATGATTGTCCTTATGTGCGTCATTCTAAACTAAGTCTTTTTCTATTCGTGGTGACTAATGCAGGAAATCGATCATGCAGTTTTCAACGAGAAATTGTATTTTTTTCTTTCAATTTCAAATCAATTCAGAATTGTTGAAATTTCAGAACCTTTCTCATTTGCATGAGCAGTTTTAGATCATCGAAGGTCTACAAAATTATTTTCTTATCAATTTAATGCAAGGGTTTTCATTTTTCATGCTTTGCATGATCAGCTCAAGATCATCGATGTTCTACAATTTTTTTTATCAATCTAGTGTGAGGGTTTCAATCTTTCTCAAATTTACTTGAGCAGTTCGAGATCGTCGACAGTGGCAAAAGATGTCACACCTTCATCATCAAAGGGCGCCACCCCTAAGGCAGGCCTCACCTTCTACGTCGCTGGTTTCTTTATCGTCGCTCAACTGGCAGGAGCTGGCTTTGTGTCCCTCCCGGCTGCACTAGCGAATACAGGTTAAAAACAACTCATTGGGTTTGACTTAACGGAAGAGGGTGTTTGACCCCTTCTGTTGAAGTTAAACAGTGTACTGGGAATTACATCTCATATGGGGGTTCTTGGCACCTGCGAGGGTGTGATAATTCAGAAGGGAGATATGGCACTTTAGGTTGAATTTTACTAACTCGTTGCGCTTGCTATCTCGTATATAAAGGTCCTCGCCTCTTTAGGTTAAAGGTTAACAACGCTGTGCGGTTACCATCTGTGACAAAGGACCAATGCACGTCACACTTCCCGGATGGGGTCCATGGTACCTAACGTTAATGTCAAGAAAAACTTTGTGTTTAATATCTTATATAATGGTATCGACACTATTGGTTCAAGTTAAACAACGCATTGTGTTTGATATCTCGGATGATGGACCTTGGCCTCATATAATAAAGATAAACCACGTATTATGTTTGATTTCTCGGATGATGGACCTTGGCCTCAGAGGTTAAAGATAAAGCACTCATTATATTCAATATCTCGGATTAAGGTTATTGTCACCTTAGTATGAAGGTTAACAGAGCAATGTGTTCGACTTACTGGATGAGTCTTTGGCAACTTAGGCATAAGTTAAACGACGCAGGTATTGTGTCTGATAATTTAGCTTGAGGTCCCTTGAGGATGAGGCTAAAGTTGACCAAACGCATTGAATCAGACGATATGTTAAAGTTTAACATGTCATTCTGTTTGATATCATGAATTAGGGTTATTGACACATTAGGATAAAGTTGAACAACGCTATTGTGTTTGACATTTAGATTGAAGGTCCTTGTCACCTTAGGGTAAGCAAAGCATTGTGTTTGATGTCTCGGATAAAGTACCTTGGCACCTCATCAGAGGTCGCAATGAAACGAGCAGTTGTTTAATCATGATTCCTTTTCTTACCATTGTTGCTCTTTCAGCCGAATCGATGGAAGTGTGCATGCGCCAATGTTTCACTTGGAAATATTCAAACGAGTTAATTAGATATAGAAGTCGTCCATTGGCCTATAATCAGCAGAGTGCTCAGTAGTCGAAACCCAGAGGTCAACATAAGTTGGATCGCTTCGTCGGGTTATTTGTTTTTCAAAATGAACTCAAATATAGATGAACCAAAACCTGTCCAATGTTCAAATGTCAGTATCGCTGGGTAGATTTTAGCAGTACCGTTGTGTAGCGCGGATACACCAGTTATAGCTGTCGGGCCGTTCTGCTGACACCGATCGTTCAGCTCACTCATGGAGTCATGATCCAGAATGAGTGAACGGGCTCTTTGCCAGACCCTTTTGCGCTTAATTGAGTTACTATGTAGGTATGTTTGTGTGATATAGATGAAAAATTGTATAATATAGTGATCATGGAGACGCATCCTTTGTGCATTGGAAATTTATAATATAATTACCCAGAAAATAATTAGTAAATTTATATTTGCTAATTCAGGGTGGCTGGGCCTTCCCATGATGATTCTTTTCTGCGTGATGGTCGGCTTCTCTGCCACTCAGCTCGGATCTTGTTGGAACATCCTGGAGGAAAGATGGCCTGAGGAGTACTCTGAGCCCGTTCGGCAACCATACATGGAGATGGCGTACAAAGCCTTTGGTGATCATGGCAGGTACGACAGTTGCAGCATATTACTTAAGATGAGTTGTTAAATTAGCCACGAGTGTTCAAAAATCTTGGGGTGTTTGCCACTTTCGGTGAACGTCAATCGTGTAAACGACGATGGTCTCTAAATATAGGACTATATTCTCGAGGATAGGGCGTCTTCAAATTCATTCTCTCATATTAACAGGATTAAACCACTCGGCTGCCGTGGCCGAGTGGTTAGCGTATCCGACTGCAGTGTCAGCCTCTGGTGCTGCATGTCGCGAGTTTGAGTCTCGGCAGGGACACGGCGTTCTTGTGGCGGGGAGATTGGGCTCCTCCCCCCTCTGTGTCTGCCTAACTTAGCCACCCCCCTAACTAGGGGGAAACACGGCTGTATGTCTATACATACATACATAAACAGTTAAAACCTTTATCTACCCGGAAGGGAAGCTGATATTGTGTTCTGAGGCAGTCCGGAGTCCGTCATTTGGGGCATTCTAACCTAACAATCCACTCCTGTCTCTAAGACGCTTCACCCTGTTCTGCGTTGTGGTGTCACAATTCGGCGGCACCACAGTGTTCATCATCCTGATCGCAGAGATGCTTAACACCTTGGTGGTGGATCTGAGCACCTGCGAGTGGGTCCTCATCGTCGGTGCGGTTATCACGCCTTGCACCTGGCTGGGAACTCCAAAGGATTTCTGGTGGGTATCCGTACGCTATAACAGCGGCGAAAACATCAATGAAAGGATGCATATGAGATGTAGGCCAAGTGTCACACTTGGAACCTCTCGGAATACATTTAGAAATCGGATGGACATTTTGAGGAGAGTGGTGGAATATTAGGGTTACGGTTGGACATTTGGAGTAGAGTGGAATATAAGGGTTACGGTCGGACATTTGGAGGGGAGTGGTGGAATATAAGTGATACGCTTGGACATTTGGAGGAGAGTGGTGGAATATAAGGGTTACGGTTGCACATTTGGAGGAGAGTGGTGGACTATAAGGGTTACGGTTGGACGTTCGGAGGGGAGTGGTGAAATTAATTGTCAAGCTTGAAGCCTCTCATAAGTCAGTAGCTACAAATTTAGATGACGGCATATGTAAATAATGAAAACGTAATCTCATCTTTAATCAAAGGGTTAAGGTTAGGACTTCTCATGTTAATTCCTAATTTTCGACAGTATCGCCTGATTAAATTATACTCTTGTTGAGCTAAGGCAACGCTCAACTGTATTTGTAACATTCGAGAACTTTGGACGATCGGGGGTTGGGAATTTATTCTGCATTTCTACTACACAGTGTTTCAGTCATTAAATTGTAAATCAGCGATATGACTGATAATTCATGTGTGTAAGGTCGTTGGAATAATGTATAAAGTAGACAGCCAAGTATCATTGCAGCGTGTGATGGGGATACATGAATGAGTGAGACAATGAACAATTGGGCTAACCCCTGCGTGATAGTGGCACGAGAACTGGCACGACAATGAACAATATGGCTAATAGTCGTGTGATGCAACAGGACGTCTGATAGGGGTACGAAAACAGGCATGACAATGAACAATATGGCTAATCGTCGTGTGATGCAACAGGATGTATGATAAGGGTACGAAAATAGGCACGACAATGAACAATATGGCTAATAGTCGTGTGATGCAACAGGACGTCTAATAGGGGTACGAAAACAAGCACGACAATGAACAATATGGCTAATAGTCGTGTGATGCAATAGGACGTCTGATAGGGGTACAAAAACAAGCACGAAAATGAGCATTATGGCTTATAGTCGTTTGATGCAACAGGACGTGTGATAGGGGTACAAAAACAGGCACAACAATGAACAATATGGATAATACTCGTGTGATGCAACAGGACGTGTGATAGGGGTACGAAAACAGGAACGACAATGAACAATATGGCTAATAGTCGTTTGATGCAACAGGACGTCTGATAGGGGTACGAAAACAGGCACGACAATGAACAATATGGCTAATAGTCGTGTGATGCAACAGGACGTGTGATAGGGGTACGAAAACAAGCACGACAATGAACAATATGGCTAATAGTCGTGTGATGCAACAGGACGTCTGATAGGGGTACGAGAACAAGCACGACAACGAACAGTATGGCTAATAGTCGTGTGATGCAACAGGACGTGTGATAGGGGTACGAAAACAGACACGACAATGAACAATGGGGCTAATCGTCGTGTGATGCAACAGGATGTGTGATAGGGGTACGAAAACAGGCACGACAATGAACCATGGGGCTAATCGTCGTGTGAAGCAACAGGATGTGTGATAGGGGTACGAAAACAGGCACGACAATGAACAATGGGGCTAATCGTCGTGTGATGCAACAGGACGTCTAATAGGGGTACGAAAACAGGCACGACAATGAACAATATGGCTAATAGTCGTGTGATGCAATAGGACGTCTGATAGGGGTACGAAAACAAGCACGACAATGAATAATATGGCTAATCGTCGTGTGATGCAACAGGATGTGTGATAAAGGTACGAAAACAGGCACGCCAATGAACAATGGGGCTAATCGTCGTGTGATGCAACAGAATGTGTGATAGGGGTACGAAAACAGGCACGACAATGAACCATGGGGCTTATCGTCGTGTGATGCAACAGGATGTGTGATAGGAGTACGAAAACAGGCACGACAATGAACAATGGGGCTAATCGTCGTGTGATGCAACAGGATGTGTGATAGGGGTACGAAAACAGGCACGACTATGAACAATGGGGCTAATCGTCGAGTAATGCAATTAAATAGGCACCCTCGAGGAAGCTATCTATACATAAGTCCGGAGGGATCCTTCCATCGAGATGCCCTGCCTTAGGTGACATCGTCTCGATCCCCGGCCCCAGCGAAAGTCCATCAACCCACCATGTTTCGTATCCTCGCCGTTGGGGAAGTTGTCGTGTGCGTCGTCTCTGTGGTACTGACCTGGACGCAGATTTGGCGTTGCTCGGGCCTCCAACCAGCCGACACTTTCAAGACGCTTAAGTCACAACATAGACACTGCATTTACTAAATGAAAATTTTCAATCCCCAAAATTTCTCTCCGTAGCACATCGATATTGTAGGCCGAGGACTTAAGATATTGTAGGCTGAGGACTTCTGGACAAACAATTGGTTTGGGTCGTATATATGATTTATTTGCGACTGTACAATTTGTACAAGTGGAGAAAATGGGAGTTTAAGTTTGGTGTTAGGGGAGCGAGCCCAGGCAAGCAACCAGTCAGTATCGGGGTCGAGTCAACACTGACCCTCTTATACTATCCCTTGCTGCTCCATACATTTCACTTCCGCCACAAGCGTGGCCTATGATGTTGTTGTCCCTAAACCGGGCGTAATCTTAATTGCTGTATGTGCCCAAATGATTTCCGTTCGCTTCAGATCAGCTTGTCTGCTGCTCATAGGTTCTTTTATTATAAATCACCTTGTCGGACTATACAACCCGACCTTTTGGCCAGCGCATGTCTAATGTAATAGGGATGTTATTGACGACCGTCTACTTGCCGGCAATCTTCGTTACGCATTGACATTGACCTAGTATGGGGACATGACCGAGTCCAACATTAGTCCCAACATCAATCCTTGTTCCACATTAGGTCATCCCCACGCTCGTCTTGTTGGAGCGATGCAGTATGCCTGAGGGACATCAACACAGCGCAAGTAACAATGCTGCAGTGTCCACAGTGACAGAATTATACCACATCGGTGGAAATGCATTAAATGCCACCCAACTCACGAAAATAATAAGAAATCAGCAATAACATTTTTCCACCATGCCCCAAATCCAGTTTCTCCTCCTCTCTCTTCTCCGAACCCCAACGTGCACGAGTCGGTGGGTATCAGGGGGTTTCTGGAGGTGCGCTGGCCGCGGTTCCCACCACCGCAGGTTGAAACCAGTGCTAAGCAGCAACAACAATAAGGAGTGTGATAGAGACACAGGAATACGTGAGACAATGAGAATTAGAGCTAATCATCGAGTGATGCCACAGGGTGTTTGATAGAGACAGGAATTCGTGAGACAATGAGAATTAGAGCTAATCATCGCGTGATGCCACAGGGTGTGTGATAGAGACGCAGGAATACGTGAGACAATGAGAATTAGAGCTAATCATCGCGTGATGCCCCACGGTGTTTGATAGAGACACAGGAATACGTGAGACGATGAGCATTAAAGCTAATCATCGCGTGATGCCACAGGGTGTGTGATAGAGACACAGGAATACGTGAGACAGTGAGCATTAGAGCTAATCATCACGTGATGCAACAGGTTGGGCCCGATGCTGGCGGTGATCTCCACGGTGCTGGCGTGTGTCGTCATCTTCATCCAGGCTCTGGTAGATGCGCCAGCGGCCGACATCCCTCAGTACAACAACCCCAAGGCGGCCCAGTTCGCCCTAGGGTTTGGCAGCATCCTTTTTGCGTACGGCGGCTCTTCGGTGTTCCCTACCATACAGAACGACATGGCCGACAGGACACAGTTTGGAAAGAGCGTGCTCATGGGATTTTCCTGTGAGTGTAACACTTTTATTTACAAGCATTTGGTGCCCATTTTTCCTTTCAATCGTACACAATACAGAACTCCATGGCGGATATGACTCAGTTAGGAAAGGACGATCTCATCGGATTTCCTTTGAATTTTAGTGCATCAACATTTGATAGCTGTTGTTTAAGACTGCAAGCAAGTCGGATAGTATATCAGAGTACATGGGTATTCAACAATTTGAAAAACAATCTGTCGCACAGTTTTTAAAAAAAGGTTTGGGTTCTTGATTATATATAAACGCAGAATATTTGATAGCAAATTCGAACTGTTTAAAAAAGATAGCGAACTCAGTAGGATAAACGAATTACCGCAAACAATATTTTTTTGAATCAGAACAAATTCCGTCTCTAATTCACCCAATATATAGCATAAAAACACACTGAAATGAACTGATGGCAAGATTCTAGAGCGGAATGTTTGTACCAGCTTGCTAGAATGACTATAGACTACGTATCTATGAGTGAATAAGTATTGTAAATATAATTCTATCTCTGGGTGAAAACGTTGTTAAGACAATAAACTCCTGCTTTCGAAAACAATTGCTTAGTCGGCTATGCCTCGACAGTCACACGTTGGAAATTAGGATTATTTGAAACGGATCAGGAATCGGATCCAGTGATCATTTTTCGTTTGTATCCTTTTACAGGTATCCTGTTCCTGTACGTGCCTGTGGGAGTGTCAGGATACGCCGTGTTCGGCTCCAGCGTGGACAGCAACATCTTGTTCGAAGTGTCCCAAGGTGTCGCAGTCAAGATAGCCATGTCTTTACAGATAGTCAACCTTCTTGGATCCTACGTCATTGGCTTCAACACTGTGTCCCAAGCGGTTGAAGACATGCTACAAGTACCAGCAAGTGAGTGAACATAGGGCATGTGGTTGATCAAATCCGGTTCTTCGCAATACCCTTTGAAGAATATTATATTTGATTTCAACACCTTTAGAAAGAAACGATTTATTTGTCTTTCGCTAACAATAATCTGTCCATCAAAATATTGTCATTGTGTCAGAGGAACACAGAAACACAAACAAGCATACTAGGGGGATTTCATATGAAATTATCCCAATAATACAGTAAATACCTCGAAACACGAAACACAAATAAGCATACTAGGGGGATTTCATATGAAATTATCCCAATAAAACAGTAAATACCTCGAAACACAAAACACAAACAAGCATACTAGGGGGATTTCATATGAAATTATCCCAATAATACAGTGCAAGGCGTCAAGATGGATAAAATCGTGATCACCCGTGCTATGCATTTACCTCGAAAGAAAACTAAGGCAACGAAATATACCCCATAGAAAACACCAATGTGCGAAGCAACAGGCCAATTCGTGGTGGTTGCCCGATTAATGCAATAAAATAAATATGCACAGGATCATGATTAAGATCAATCGTAGTTTTACATCCTTCAAAAGGCTGCATTAAATGAGTCAACCGTCCACCGACGATAAGCCAACCGTATTTCTGTTTGCATTTGATTTGCAGTTGGCGACTGCCCAAGTGTGGATAGGTGGCGGCTCAAAATCGACCGGTAAAACAATGTCCCCACAAGCCTGAACACTATGAGGCGGGTCATGTTGCTGACTAAACACGCCGTCTCGGTAGAATGGTTATTCAGGGGCTGGGTGCGGATAACCATGACTGGGTGCGGGTAACCATGGCTGGCGGCGGATAACCATGGCTGGGTGCGGGTAACCATGGCTGGCTGCGGGTAACCATAGATGGGTGCGGGTAACCATGACTGAGTGCGGATAACCATGGCTGGGTGCGGGTAACCATTGCTGGGTGCGGGTAACCATGACTGGGTGCGGATAACCACGGCTGGGTGCGGATAACCATGGCTGGGTACGGGTAACCATGACTGGGTGCGGATAACCATGACTGGGTGCAGATAACCATGGCTGGGTGCGGATAACCATGGCTGAGTGCGGATAACCATGACTGGGTGCGGATAACCATGGCTGGGTGCGGATAACAATTGTTAGCTGCGGATAACCATGGCTGGGTGCGGATAACCATGGTTGGGTGCGGATAACCATGGTTGGGTGCGGATAACCATGGCTGGGTGCGGATAACC
>SDVV010045081.1:0-10099 GCA_016164225.1 Gammarus roeselii
GGTACACAGTCTGCTAAAGATTGGTAAAACTGTACAGCTGAGTGGATAGATTTGATATGAATAAAGCTCAAATCAATGAAGAAATCCCAAACATAAATATGAAAACGGGAAAAAATATTCAATCCATGGTTAAATTTGGTTAGGATAAGTTAGGATGGGTTAGGTTTACTGCCCCTCTACATTACAATTTTAAAGTGAAAAATGCTTGAGTGGATATTGTGAATGCTTGAATAAATCAGATATTTTGAATTGGAACGAAATCACATAACAAAGCCTGAATTGATCAATGATTTCTAACTGTACAAACTGTAGGTGAGACTTGAGGGAATGAGCATCTACTAAAGACATGCGAGCAAATAACCAAATTGAGATGTACATTAAATTATTGAAGAATATTAACCCCAACACTCAATACAAATCCGGTATACTAGTTCACCAAGTTGACTTGATATAGGACCCAAATGCAATGTCGAGAGGTAAAACATACCATTTTTTGGACCCTTAAATCCAGTTAAGTTGAATTGTTCCCGACCGATCAATGAAAAGAAATCAAAGGCAATTAAATCATATACCGATAGATACTAATCAATGACCGACGGGCTGTGAGTTCGCCCGACCCAGGAGGGTCTAAGGTGTTTACCCAAAATGACCCTCTCCAACTACTCAGTTGAGTGGGTCTAGGAGATAATATGTGATTAAAGGGCTTCCATATGTCTGCTACTAGTGAAGGGAATTGAAACCACTGGGAACATTGAAAGAATTCTTAATATATTTTTGCTCAAGAAAACCCTGAGACTGGCTTCAAATTACTACCCACTCACAGATGACGCAGCCTATCTATATTATGCACAACTGTGTGCAGAGAAAAAACCAGTAAAGACAGTTCGAATACATATATGTGTATTAGCCTATGGCTCCGATATACCACGCTTGATCGCTATCCTAATACATACACTTGAGGATCAGCTATCCTAATACAACACATGAAGTTCACTTGAAAGAAAAACCCAGCTCTAACCTAATTACAGGAGGAAAAACCCTCTGAACAACCGAATGGATGTAGTATCGAGTTATCAACACGTAGATGTAGATAAAGTGACAAAGTACACGCTCACCAAGGTCAGTGACCTGCAGTGCTACTGTATGTTCCAAGTGCCGGATGATGGTGCTCCTCCGCGACCGCGTCCTGTGGTGCGCTCGTCCGACTGACCCCCTGGGCGTCGATTTCGATGCACGTTGTAGATCTCGGCTGTCTTTCCTAAATGCTACTGTTTTTCTGATGTAGTAATAGTATTGAAGACGGTGATGAATTGATACTGTCCAAGTGCTTTGGATCTTGAAGAGTCATCGAATTCCAAGTGTCTACGCTAACGTTGAAAAGTCGTCTAACTTATAGTCTATTGCATGAAAAGTTGGGCTTAGCGGCGAAACTGGCGGGCTGTAGGACAAGTATGACGACGTGTCCTTCACATGGTTAGGTTGTGAATAATCTCTCGTTACTTGGTGACTTCGCATTATGTAGTCTAAAACGTGACGTCAGCGCCCACCACTCGCTGGGACAAAATCCCGGCCACTCCTCTTAAAACAAAGTCGCAGTTATACTTTTTTTTAATTATTATTATTAACTCATTAAATTCCATCGTCTAGCAATGGGTTTTCAATACTTAGGTATAATACATCGGACTTAGTTTTCATATGCGCTATTTGAATTAGCGAAACTAGAGATGAAGTGAATTTGTGACAGCCCATCTGTCGGCGGCCGGTTAGTAGCTACATCATGTTTCAAAACATGATTCAAAATATATGTTATTGGAAATCTTGAAAAAAAAATTGTGCATGAGATTGATAAATCCAAAATGAATTCATCGCAACTCATCTCTAGAGTGCTGCTGGCTCGCCTTCATGGAACTGAAATGGAATTCACAATATACCATCATACATGTACACATACAAATACACATTCAAATGTGCACACACCTACCTACATATATGGATGACAAAAAGTGTAATACACATCCATATGTGCACACACCTGCCAACATATATGAAACACAATCAGTTTAATACACATCCATATGTGCACTCACCTACCTACATGTATGGATGACAATCAGTATAATACACATTCATATGTGCACACATATACCTACATATATGGATGACAATTAGTATAGTTATTAAATTATTATTAAATCCTTTACATCAATCATCTGGCAATGGGTTTTCTTTTTTTTAAATAGTACACATAAAACTTTATTGCCGTGAACACTATTTGAATTACCGTAAACGAAAATTCAATTCGAAATTCGCCGCTGGATCTGATTTTATGCGACAGATTATAAAACATAATATTTGAGGAATGCCTGGCACGAAATACATGGGGTGGGGCGATCACGAAATACATGGCGTTGGGAAAATTACGAAATACATAGGATTGGGAAAACCGGCAACACATGGGGCTAAGAAATCCTGAGAACATGGGGGTTGGGAAATCGAAATGCGCTAACATATTGTAAAGATGGAGTAAGATATGAATACTAAAGGGTTGAACAGGTGACATAAATTGTACATAAGATATATACATAGCGCTGGATATACATGTTTCATGACGAAATGCGCTAACATATTGTAAAGATGGGTATAAAACATTGTATGCAATAGTGAAGTGGTGAATAGACTCCATAAATTATTCATAAAATATATACATATCAATGAAATATATACACTTCATGACCGCTAGGAAATGATTCTATGATTGACAATCAGAATAATTCGATACTGGAGTACAGAAACCGAATTCACATACTTCTGTTATAGAAGATGAAGCACAATATTATCATGGGTGACAATGATTGTATCTTCATAAATGTTACGGTAAATGGTAGATATGATTCAATAAGTTATATTATCGTCGAGTTGGCCTCTGTCAAAGCTGGGAGCTACCTATCGTTCCTCGGAAGTTCAATTTTAATTCGTCACTGCTCATCTCTAGGGGCCGCCGGTTCGGATTACATGGAGCGAAATATTATTTACAATAGTATCATCTGTGCTCATACAGAAATGTCTATTTTGACAAAAAAAAACGACTAAATAGCATTGGAAAAAACAGTGACAGGCGGGGTTGAGAAATAAAAATACTTGGGGGCTGATAAACAACGAAATACTTGGGTGTGGAAAATAACAAGTACATGTGGTGGCAAATCACTCATGCATGTGGTTAGAGTCCCGAGAACATGGGGTTGGGACATCAAAATGTGCTAACATATTGTAATGAGTAGTCTACATTATTGTACGATGACAAAGATATTGATAGATACCATGAATTATACGGAAAATATGAATGCAATATAGGGTTGGGAAAATCAAAAAGCACTAACATATTGTAAGGGTGAGTCTAAACCATTGTATTAATAATGAAAGGTTGAACAGGCGACATAAGTTATACACACACACACAAAAAAAGTCAAACAATTGAATATTCAATATACACACTTCAAGACCGCTAGGAAACGATTAAATGATTGACAATCAGAAATAATACAATGTCGGAGTACGCAAGTTGGATGAATATTCATCTGTTATAGGAGACAAATCAAAATGTTAGCTTATAAGGCAATGATTGTATCATCAAAAATGGTACGGTAATAGTTAGAAATAAATCAATTAATTATACTAAAATCAAGTGAGCCGTTGTCAAGTTAGACGCTGCCTATCGTTCCTCGAAAAAACTGAGTTCGTATTTTGATTATACTAAAACGACTGGAACTTTTAAAACATAGAAATAGACAAAACGCTAGTTAACACTTATGGTAATTGGCAAAGACAATTGTGATCGGTAGCAAAGTAGAAAACTAATTTATTGTCTGAGTGAAAACGATTAGATGGTGTCTCAATATTGAGAGTTATGGTGGTGGTGGCTGGTGGTGGTGGTCGCTCATGAACAGAAATGCGTTTTTTTGTTATTGGTATTATGCATTTAGCTTGGTTTGTTGGCAAAGTTACTGTTTTGAATTGATCGGTTCTACAGATGTTCATTAAGCCTATTCATAAAGGACTTGTTGGATTCAAGATTTTTGAGGCTTGTTGGGATTTTGGTCCAGTAATCGAAAAAGCTCGACAGGCAGTTTCTGTTTTCCTGTGTTCAACGTGCAGAGTCATTATTTCATGTGAATCGATTGTTCTTTTCACCTCGAGAATATATGTGCCTTTGGCTGCCGGGTGAATGTTTTTCTATGATATTTTTATGAATTCTGATCGACTCATGGAGTGTCATTTTGTTTTCTATATTGAGCCACTGTAATTTTCCGAGGAGAGGACTTACGTGGTCTCGTTTTCTGTGATTGCCATCGCATGTTATTCTTGCTGCAAAGTTTATACAACGTTGTACTTTCTCTCTTTGGGTTTTGGTGCATTTCCCCCAAATTGAAAGACAGTAGTTAATGTGAGAAAATATTAAAGTGTGGACAATCAGCAATCTTGATTTGAAATCCATTTTTTTGCGTAGTTTAGAAACAAAAGTGTTCCATTCAGCTTGGAACACAGAGTAGTTACGTGGTGTTTGAAGGAAAGATCGGGTTCAAACCATACTCCCAGACTTATAACTTTATCTTCAACAGGAATGTCAGATTTGCCTAGCCTGACAGAGAAATTCATTGGAACTGTTTTTCTTTTTGAGTTTGAGCCGAACAAGATGCATTTTTTTTCTGAGTTCAGCTTGAGTCCATTTTTATCATACCAAGATTTCAGATTGGTTACGGCTGTCTCAGCGTCGTCGTTTAGTGCATTCAGATCCGACGGCTTTCGGGAAAGCAATATTTGAACATCATCGGCGTACATTATCATTTTCGCTCGATTTTTTGGTAATTTACAGTCGATGTCATTTACAAAAACTAGGAACAACAAAGGGCCAAGTATCGAACCTTGAGGGACCCCAAAGTCAACTGTGGCCGAATTTGACATAGTTGCGTTATCGAGTTTAACTGATTGTCGTATACGACTTATACGTCAAGGGTATTACCATCAGGAATTTATGATGAGATACCTTCTGAATTTTCAGGATTTTACTGACGTGGTCGAGTTGATATCGAGATAATTTAAGTGGAAAGTCTAACGTTGGAAAATATTGGCGACCTTCCATAACAATATTATTTAGTGATTTTAGGTCAATTAATTCGGGAGGTAAGATTCCTTCTTCTAGTAATGAAACGATAATCTCGCTTGATCTAAACGTTGATCTAATATCAGTCAAGCTGGCTACTAGTTGATCTAAATTCCATTGTATAGCGTGGTGTATGTCAGCCATTTCTACAGTATCAGCTAATTTCTCAAGTACTTTCTTAACAGCTTCAAAAGAATCAGACACGTTTTTGGAAAGCATGTCTAAGCGTTCGTTAGTTAATTTAATTAGCTTTTTGTTTTGTTGTATGTTGCAGTTTAAGGTGTCAATATTTCCTTGATTATTAGTATCAAAAATCTTAGAGACTAAGTATTTTCCTAAGAATCCTAATCCTAATCCAATAACTAATAGGTTTTGGGGTTGTCGTCTTCCTGTTAGTAAAGGTCTAACTTTGGACAGATAATTTATCAGGGATGAAGCATTAATTGGATTAGAACTATTTTGTATATTCAGAGAAACATTCGATTGATTTTTGCTGCTAACGTTATCTCTAAGTTGAGTTATTCCTGACTTTTTCAACATGGTCCAGATTATTGTAGCTTGATCCCGAAAAGCGTAAAATTTGGTCCATAATTCTGAACCTCGACCATTGCAAAACAGGAGATCAAATATTGCATGAAGAGTGCTTAGATATTTTGTTTCTAACCTGACTAAAATGAATCCATATCGATTAAGTTGATTTCTAGTTGCACCAACTAATTTAGTGTTTAATAGAACTTTCCCTATTTGAGAGGCTGAGTCCAAATCAGACGAGTATTTTGAGCAGGTTGAATTTATAAACGCTAAGTTTACTCGGGATAAAAGGAACGCACCTGGAATATGGGCATATCCGGGCCAAGGGATGACCGTGGCCGGGGGCTTGCTGCTGCAGATTGGGGTACATTCTCCCGAAATGCAGGTCCTGCTTGTGCCAGGGCGACAAGGGTTACGGCTCTTAGAAGTATGCCGACACATTCCATGGTAGATATTAGTGTATCTGTAACATATACATTAAAGGTTATTTCCTTACTTACATTGATAACTTGTGGAGTTGGTTCAGTACATTGATTGACATTTTAAGAAACAATAATTCCTAATACATAGTTGTTAGTAATTTTAACGATTCCAAAGAACAATAGGAATGGTTACTTAAAATATACAATGAATAATAAGGTATACAAGGAAAAAGGTATGGCTGTGGTAGCGATGCAGTGCAGGGCTGATGCCTGGTAGCGTTGGTTGTGATGCTGCCGTGTTGACCTTGTCCTTGGTAGGTGTGCAGTCTGCGTAGCGGAGTTGCAGTTGCACTGAGCTGGGCTGGAAGAGATGCGGTGGGCCGCAGAGCTGCCGTGCAGGTGTGTTGACCTTATGACCTTCTCGCGTGTGCTGGCAAGGCTGTCTAGATGCTATGGCGGCTTGCAGACTCTCCCTGATTGGATTCGTCGAGTACAGACCTGTTTAGGCGGCAGAGGGTCCGCTGCTGGCATTGTGGTCTGCTGATGCTGGGGCAGTGCAGGTTGTGTGGAGCATTGTTGCTTCTGGGTGATGATGTAATCGGGGTGTACTATGTATGTTTTATTAGTGGCGATTTCTTTTAGCTCCCAGGCTTTTCCTTTGCTTTTGATAACAGTAAAGGGTCCATGTACAGGCAAGTCTAGCTTTTGTCTAGAAATCTGTCGAAGGGTGGCATAGACTCGATCTCCAACTGAGATGCATTTGGTTGTTCTTCCCACGTTGGTGTAAGTGGTGTAAGAAGATTGAGCTGCTAAAAGAGTGTCCCTGCAATGAGTTCGCACTTGTTGCAGGCGTCGCATATGTTGATGAAGATCGTCTTCACTGTATTGCAGTTTAGGAGGTGTAAAAGTAATGGTTGCTGAATCGTAAGCAAACAGGGCGAAGAACGGGGCTTCTCTTATGGTACTGTTATACGTGTTGTTAATCGTTAGCTGTAGTGTGGGTAATAACTTATCCCAGTCGTTGATTGCTAATTGCGTGGTGTAAATTCTCAATAGTTTGTTTATATCTCTGTTGATGCGTTCAGAGAGTCCTTGGGAAGCAGGATGATATGGGACTATTTCCACTTTTTTAGTGTTGTAGTATCCCAAAAAGTTGATTAGTTTATCAGAGGTGTATTTGGGTGCGTTATCAGTTATCAAAATGCTACTCGATCCGTAGTTGGAATTGACTTGTCGTAAGGCTTCTATTTCGGAATCGGTGTCTTTGTGTTTTAATGGGAAAAGGATCGTGTATCTGGTCGTGTAATCTCTGATTGTCAGTATGTACTGATTTCCATCTTCTGTTACTCTTAGAGGACCAAGAATGTCGGATGATATGGTGTGAAAGGGTCGGATGGGAACAGGATACTTTTCTATGAGAATTGGTTTGGGCACTTTTTTTGCTTGAGTGCACAACTCACAATCATCACAAAATTGGTTCATCAGGAGTCGTTCTTGCGAATTGTAGAAGTTTCTATCAAATATTTTGAGTGTTCGTTCGGGTCCTTTGTGACTTGCAGTTGTGTCGGTGTGGACTAACTTGAATGCTTGGGGCATTAAGCTATTGAGAAGGTGTGGTACGAGGAATTCATCACTCAGAGTTCCTCTTTTTATTTTTCGTACTATGTAGAGTACTCCTTGTACGACCCTACTATTTAGCAAGATATTAGCAGAGATAGGTTTTGACGTGTTTTGGTTTTTAGAGTGAGTTCTGTCCTTTCGTAATAGTCCAACGAGTTGTCTGCACACATAATCTTTTCTTTGCGCAGTTCGTAGTTCCTGTTCGGTCCATGGAACTTTCTCTGGAATGTAGTCTTGTAGAGCGGCGTTGCAGCTCTCATTTCGTGCAAGTAAATCTTCGTGGAGCTTTGTAGTCAACGTGTTAGTGTCGTCATTGTCCACGGGTAATCTAGATAAGGCGTCTGCGAATATGTTTTTTTTACCTCCTATGTAATGGAGGTTAATGTCATATTCTTGAATTAGTAAGGCCCACCTTTGTAGACAATCGTCCTTTGTGGGTTTCTTTAGAGGACCCAACAATGGTTTATGGTCGGTGTACACGTGTATCGTAAACAAGAAAATTATGTGCCTGAACTGCTCGAGTGCATATACAAGAGCTAAGGCCTCTTTCTTCGTAGCGGAGTAGTTTTTCTGAGTACTGTTTAATATTTTCGATACGTACGCTACGGGATATAATTTTTCATCGTATTTTTGCATTAGTACTGCGCCTATACCGGAATTCAAGGCATCCGTGTGCAGGTGAAAGGGTAAGTCATAATTTGGGAATTTCACTATCGGGGCTTGTTGCTATCGTCCGCGGGTAAGTAGGGTTCTACTGACTGTGCTACGAGTACAGTTTCGTGCGTTAGATAGTCAGCATTACATAGCTTAGTGCCCTTTTTTAGAAGTGCTGGTTTGTCGCTCATATTTGTGAAATTTACCTTCACACTTTTGTTCTCGGCTAGCGTTAGTGCTCCAGCTATAGTCACTTCATTGCTGAGCTGAGTGTGATGTAGTATTACGTCTCGTCCATTAATAATTTGTCGATTTATGGGGACTGTGACTACCATCATAGTATTTCTCGGTATCGTTACGTCATTGCGTAGATGTACACTAAAAGGTTTCTGAGACTGGTCGATGGCCGTACAGCTAGGGGGAGTTGCTCGTGCAGGCGCAACCTGTTTGATCAGAACTGGTTTGCCAGCCGAAGCATCTTCCTCTGCTGTGTTGGTGACCTTACTGCAGTCGGGTGAACTTTCATTTTCTGTCGCGGCACGGGCGACCTTAGCGGTTCCTTCATTCATGAGTATACTGTCACTTAACGTGAGTCTGAGTACGGATTTTACGGTTGTTTTGCTAGTAACGTTTTCGCTAAGTGAGAAACTCAACTTTTTATTGCTGAAGTTTATTACTGCGTGTCGTAAAATGTTCATGCCAATTAACAGGTCATGTTTTATACGATCACTCTTTTTAAAAATTAGAACTCGGGTGTTAAAGCATCCCGCAGGTGTCTTGACCTGAGCTGTTGCTTGTCCTAGAATATGGATTTGATTTCTATTCGCATCGAGTACTTGACCACTATAGGGTTCCAAGTCGTAGTCCTCAGTTTTGAGCGTAGAGTCGGCTACGAGCGTCGTAGTAGCTCCAGTATCTATATAGGCTTTTAATTCTCTACCATTAATTTCAACGTTTAAACGCGGGACAATTACGCTATTCCCGTTTCGTTCCCTTGGGTGGGGCGTACCTAGTCAGTACTGATTTGGCTCTTCATTTCCGTCATAGACATTCGAGTCCCAGTTACTATCTTCGGCGTCATGACTGGCATGTTCGTCGTGTTGGTCTGTCGTGGGATCATCGGTTTGTGCCATGCGCACGTAAGTTTGTGTAACTTTTCGTGGTGGACCGCGGTTATTTTGCATACATTCGCTAGTGCTGTGAGAGTCTTTTATTTTGCATTGGTCACAGTATTTGCCTTTCGCTTGAGCTAGTCGCGCCCTACAGCGCCCTACGGTATGTCCGTATTTTTTACAGAATGTACAAGAGTTGCATTCTCTTTTTACATGACCGCTCTTTCCACAGTTAAAACAAGATATAGGTGATCGATTGCTATTGACTGCGCTAGGGGTCTTTTTTTGTTCAATCGTCGACGGTGGGGGGGGGGGCGCGTTAAGTTAACCGAGGTTGTTTGTTGCCTGACCTGCTAAATGGCTTCGTCTGAGTTGCCTTGTTTTTTATTCGCCGTGAGTAGTTTATGCTGAGCGACAGTTTTGACTGTCTCAGACATAAACTTTGTGGAACTATTTCTAGGTCCAAAATGGGACAGTTTATCGTATACTTTGTTCTCCGTTTGAGAAACTACAAATAAATGCATTACGAAATTCTGTACGACGTTAATCAAAGTGATCGTCGGAGGGGCGGGTATTGCAGCGGATGCGGATGAGCTAGCCGA
>SDVV010045082.1:0-10099 GCA_016164225.1 Gammarus roeselii
ATACATCAATCTTGAAATTGATTATGTTCACACTATTTTATGATTCGCATCGCCCCCAGGAGGATGTAAAATGAAGTCATACTATCACAATCATAGTTTTTTTCCTCTTTTATCGCAGCCCGTCAGGGTATAATTATTCAAATTTACGGACAGTTCGAGCAAATATTTGTATCATCGCATGCAATGGTAATCTTAAGCAAATAAACTTCCCCGTCCGGCAGAATTTTTTATTTGTGTCATAGAGTCGCATTTACAAAAAATTGTATAATTTTCGTTATATTATGTAATATGACGTTAGCATGCCTTTTCTGTAATGTTTAAAATGAATGACTAAATACCATATTCAAATATACTGCTTGAGTACATTCTTTGTCGCGATTTTGACTAATATAATAAACTTTATTTTTCTGAAACAGTACAATAATATTCGGTCTTCTGATCACCGTCTCCATATGATTTTTTTCTTCTGCCTTACCATCAATGTTGATGTCGTCTCAGTATCATATCGTCGCCCCTTTCAGTACATATATGCACAAAATTAAACTACCGCCCACGTCTATTATCATATTGATACGCAGCGTGTATTGTTAATTGGATGAAGAGTTTTGCATACGCAGGAATGAAATTATGAGCTGTTTCCTCCAGTTATCCTCTGTCATCACCGCATTGTCCTCATGTAGGCACCGGCGCAAATCAAAAATCTTTGCATTAGACAAATTTCACCGTTCCCAAAAAATGTAGGTCGTGTGAACGAACAAACATGAACCCCGTTCCAGAGCGTATCATGATAAAATGCTGACATTTAAATGTCGAACACATTCAGTAAGCCTAATAACTAGTTTCGTATAGTTATCCTTGAGAGCTCACGCTCATGCAGATCCACGCCTACGATACTCTTGTGTTGAAACAACGTAATATTCGGAGGCTGACAACATATGCCAATGGGATTCTCTATACTCGTTCACTAATTGATAGTAACAGTTCACAGTGATAGTTGAATAATAACCCAAATTTGACTACTGAAGATCCTTTATGTCCGAGGAGGGAATGCATTCCAGCGAAAACTGAATTTTATCATCGATAATGGCGGATGCCATGATTATAGTTATCGAGTAACTCATATATTATTGTATATATATTTACTAGTTTCCAAAATTGCGCGATCATATGACAGCTATTTATCTACCAACAATGTATCGCCGCTGAAAGCGAACCTTGGCGTTGATCATGCCGGCGATGAAATGCGGCGATAAATTTAAATGCAGTCGCAAAATAGATAGACTTGTTATGGCATAGCGTCAAATTTTGTACTATATTGTTATTCAGAAAAGTGGTCATAGCCAGTTGGTTTCATTTTGAAATGTGCAATACTTCTGATGTTCTCACAAACGTTACTACTTTAAGAATTCAACGCACCATCAGTGACACACAAGAAAAGTTATCGTAATTTTTTTTATGGAAGCTGCTCAGCCGGGGTACTCTCATAATGGTCGAATGGTCTTCAATTACAGAAACTATAAATGTTATTTGATTTATCGCTGACCTGAGACTGAGCATCTTGAGGCCATTCCCTGCACTTTGATTTGCCGCTCTGTCTTAGGTGGAAGCGACTGCAGCAACGGCTGAGCCGGCCAGATTGTTTGGAAAAACGAGCGTGAACGCGGGACGAGGTTGCCAGATTAACCAAAGGTATGGGTAAGGGCTTGAAATACAGCAGTCAGGTTGATTCGAGGAACAGGTGGGTTCTGAGATTGAGACGACCAAATTGGTTTTTTGAATTGGCGGGAGCTCCGCGTGAGGTGACCAGATTGACTTGAGGAACAAGGGGGAGCTGAGGGTCGGGCTGGAGCTGGCACGAAGGATAAGTGAGAGCTGGAACATGAGGCGACCAGGTTGGCTGAGAGATGAGCGGATGCTGGGGTAGAGGCCACCAGATTAGATTAAAGGACTAGCGAGATCTAAGATTGAAGCGAGTAGATTGGCTTGAGGAATGGGCAGGAGTTGGGGAGGAAGCAGCCAGACTGGTTTGGAGGGACGATCGGATGCTGTGTATGAAACGGCTAGATTGACTTGCGGGATGATATGCGGGAGCTGGGATGAAGCAGCTAGATTTTTTTGCAAATGGGTGTGAGCTAGGGATGAGACCATCAGATTGACTTGAGGTATTTTCCGGGAGCTGGAGATGAGAAGGCTAGATTCAACCCTTTATTATTCGTATTTTACCCCATCTTTTCAATATGTTAGCGCATTTCAATTTTCCAACCCCATGTTCTCATGATTTCTTAGCTTGATGTGTTGGCGATTTTCCCAATTCTTTGTATTTCGTAATTTATTCGTGATCGCCCAACCCCATGTATTTCGTGCCAGGCATTGCTGATTCTTACCTCAAATAAGACGTTGCCTGTTGATCATTGATTACAATATTATAATTTATAATCTGTTGCATGAAATCAAAACCGGCGGTGAATTTCAAATTGAATTTTCGTTTACGTTAATTGAAATAATGTTTATGGCAACAAAGTTTTATGTGTATTATTTAAAAAATTTAAAACACATTGCTAGATGATGGAAATAAATTATTTAATAATAATAACAGATTTGCATGTAGGATGGGCGGGAGCTGAGGACGAAGGGGGCTAAACTGGCTTGGGGATGGACTAAAGCTGGGTAGGAGGCGACCAGAGCTGCGAATAATGGACGAGAGCTGCGAATAAGGGACCCGTTTGGCTTGAAGGATGGACGATAAATGAGGATGAGGCGACCACAATGGCTTGAGGGACTTTCTGGCGGGGGCTGTGGACGAAACAAATAGATTGGCGTGAGGGATGGGTGGCTAGGGATAAAACGGTTAAACTGACTTGAGGGATGGGCGGGAGCTGGGGATGAGGTGACCTGAATAGCTGGAGGGGGAGATCAGTAGAGGAATTTATACGGTCAAATTAAAATCAATCGCTAATAAATATTTTTTGTGAAATAACATTCTTGTTTATTACACTTTAATGTGGGGGCGGTTTATTTTTAAAACACTCACGTATAGATACAATTGAATTGCAGAAACAGGTTTCCCAATTGGTCTTTTATATAGGCCTTTTCATTTCATTGCGACAACGCCTTGACAAAGCCTCTGAATCTAATGACCCCGAAACCAGACAATTGAATTGATTTTCCACAGTCGTCTTTATCCAATGTTTTTGTCCTTAAGGCATGGTGCATTTTTACGATCCTCACATCATAATCTTCCCAATTTTGTTATTCAACTAGCAATATATAACAACGCTGCATTTCTGACTTGTTTTGTTCCACGCCCATTTGGCTACACGATTTGCAAGTTTGGGTAATTTGCTACTCATCGAAAGAAATTGCATTGTTCCGGGAAACGAAGATTTTTTCCGATGTTATTTTTAATTTAACGAGTAACAGGTCGGCTTGAAGTATTATTTGCCTTCTGACCGTAGCTATCATTTGTAATATTTTATCTACAAATGACACTCGTTTATTGCTCGTGAATTGTAAAAGTGGTGCAGAATAGTCTAAACGTGTCGGCTGGGAGCCGTCCAGAAATATCGACTATGAAATATCGACCGTTATCTTTTTTTTCATTTGACTACCACACTCATAACCTGGATAGCACATATTTTGTACAGTATTTTCTTTGGATTTAAAAAAAATAGTCTAAACAATCCGACTCGGTCATCGGCAGCTCCATTTGGAGCATCAAAATCCGTAAACGAAGGCCTAAATTCGAATTATCGATTTTAAATGGCGATTTTATTTAAATAATATGAAATTTTCCTGATTCATAGTGGCAAGCTCGAATGTGGCTGAATGTGCTCTGATGACGTCACACTCCTGGAGGCAACCATATTCGCTGGTAACAGGAAGGCTGTTATCATATGATCTCAGCGATAGGCTGGTGGCAGTCATATGTTCTGGCGACAAACATCTATCAATCATGTGCTCAAGTTACAGACATAGAGCAATCATTTGCTCGGGCGACAGACGTATGTTAATCTTATTCCTGGGCGGCAGACAGGTTGCACTGATAGGTACGGGCGAGAGACATCAAATAGTTACATGCTTCTACGACAGGCATCTCAGAATCATGCGCTCGGGCGACAGACATGTTGCAAACTTATGCACTAATGCCAGTCAATTTGGTGACATCTGGATTAAGTCACAAGTCAATGACCTAATCAATATGTCATCGAAATTACGCGACTCAATGAGGCAGAGATACTCTACGGGCACGGGTGATTTCTCGGAAGGACGTTCTAAAGAGGATATATTTGGAGAGAATATACTGTCATTTGTCTCAGATATCTGTTTGGTTATATGACTGAAATGTTTACGGCTGGTCTATCGTTGCGAGGCAGCTGGTTTAGAGGGAGGCAAGGCACCTTTGTCGCTTCACCCCTTCCCCTTCCGCTCAACTAGCCCATCCTTCGGAACGGCGTAAATTGTTGTATTGTAGTTCACTCTCTCTTATCTAGTACATTGAGTTCTGTTGGTCGATATTCTCCCTAGAGTTCATCAGGTCATCGAGGTAAATGATTTTTTTTTTCTCGTGCTATTTTCGTAATAGGCTACATGACCGTTATAGGCTATCGTAGAAAAACGCATCTGCCTCCAGCGATGGGCCAGTTCGATACAAGCGGTGCGGGTGAACGTATGTGCTTGTGTATTGCTCCGCCTCTCTAATCATGCATATTGGTCCGCTGATACAAGCAGTGCGGGCGAACGTATGTGCTTGTGTATTCCTCCGCCTCTCTAATCACGCATACTGGTCCGCTGATATAAATGGTAAGCGGAAAAGTTGTAGCTCAAATGTTCAAGCGTTTAGCCTCGCCTCTGTGACGTAAGCAAGAGCACGAAGATCCTTCTCTGTATTGTTAACTCCTGATCGCAAATCGGACAACAATTCTGGTCTTTATTCATTATTTTAAGAAAATTATGGTTGCAAACAAATTCCAATGAGAAGGAGAATTAAATACAAACCGCGGTCACCTGTTGAGGTTAAGATTTTTTTTAGCTAGATACAAACTATTTCTTTCCGTTAAAATTCCTACTTCAAATGTATAGTTCTAACCAAAATACTCGGGTAGAAGTACATCATTTGGTGTGGTCCCGGCTTCATGTAATTCTAACCAATTACCACATTCAATGCAACAGAGAAAGCACAACGATAAGAATCCCTGAGTATGCGGAGATAATGGACTCGCGGGTGATTACGCATGGTGATGATACCAAGCGTGATTGCCCTGAGCAAGCTCAACAGTTAGAGACCGTCAGGTATGATGTTAAATAGTCTAACACTACCAGATCAATTATGTAGGATTTTGTTCTGTACAGTTTTCGTTTGTTACCTAATGGACAAGAAAGTTGGTATCCAGTGGAGGACTTTATAAAAGTTCGAAAGCTGACTCCAGGTGTGTACGCCTTTACATTAAAGTTATCAGTTGTGCAATCCATGAAAAATAAACCGAAAACGATTTCTCACTGATAGAGAGAAATTCACCCACTCGGTCTTTCTGAACCGGACGGTCGCTGTGACATAAATATTTTTAAATATCGTTCGGGAATATGATATGGTGAGAATGAACTTCTAGTGGAGCAATAAACCTTATGCTGGAAGGTAAACATCGATTTTGTAACCATCAATTAGTTTTACTCAACCACTTCAGCATAGAACTCCTAGTAAGGACCTGAGTGCAAGGTGGGGAGCAGTGAGCTCAAATTGATTGAAGGTGTTGTGACACATGTTCAACTTGGCTAGGGAAAACGTCCTCCACAATCATTTGCGACTGTCCGTATGGTGGGACACGAGTATGATTGTAGGAAGTGATTCATTCAGTTGGAATGTGTTAGTTCAAATCCAGTTGATTTAAATAGAACTGCAGCATGAAGTGAGCAGTCCATTGTATGGGAAACGGTAAAATAACGAGTAGAAGTGAGACACAACATTGATTTTAATGATTATTGTTAACCAGAGAAGTAAAGTCACTGTCAGATGTTGAGTTTTCCTTTTTGTCGTTCATCTATGGTACTAGTACGCAAATAGTTACATTTCTTGGTCGTAACCTATGAGGTAATAATTATCAGTGAAATTTACGCTCTCTTGTTAAATTCTGCGAATTTACGTGATTGTTTTTTTTATATTTGGAAGTTTTGTTGGTCATGTCGACAAAATATGATGGTGTACTTTGAGAGGTCGGGATTTTCGGCCCCGTCTCATCGCGAATCGACGAGGCGCGGCCAACAAACATTGACTCGTGAAATGTAAGTCCCTGGTTCTGAATTTTTTCTATGGGTAGACCTAATATATTGAGCAGGTACTCGTTATTAGGCTCCTGCATAGAAAAGTGTAGGAATCGGAAATGACCAGAGTACGACGCCAAGGTCGTTGGAGACGATACAGTAAAAGGGAACATGGGAGGAATTGAATTGTGAGGACTATTTAGAGATCTATGTGACTATTGATTGAGACGGGAAAAGTTTTCAAGAACGGAACTATGGGTCAGGCAACCTGCCTTCAGCAGTCAGAGTAATCCGAAAAAGATTGTCCTGCAGAGGCTTCGAGCATGTGCAGACGTCCAGTCGCTTGCAGTTGGCTCTGATAGGCCCTTTTGTTCAACACCCACCAATGGCAGTTAACCATACACAAGGCTCCAGCCCGCGTTCAGAAAACTTTTTTATCACCCACAATTCTGCTTTGATATTTTCAATGTTGATCACTACTGGTAAAATTGTTAAATAATTGCGTAAATCACTAGCGCATTGCCCTTCAATGTATCACTACAATCGTTCAAGGGTGAGAATACAGGGCAGACGCATTCAATATGGGTATACATTCTATCGTCGACCATTTAGTTGTTCTAACTACGAATTTGGAACTGGCTGAAGACACATTTGTGAGGTACTGCAGTTGCAAGTCCATATCAGGAGATCTACGAAAGGGACGATCTATGAGAAAAGGAGCGTACTCAGAAAGCGTGTGTGTTGTTGTCCAATCATTAGCACATTCAAGTGTTGTGCCACATCAAAGTGAGCTGGACGCTGTCACTCCGAGGTATGTATCTAGATCGCATGGGAAACCCGCTTGCTATTGCCTCATGTCGGTTTTGCAAGTCATAATTACCGAGAGTCTCTGGACAGCAATACCCATGGACAGTTGTTGCTGCATTCGCTGAAGAAGCAGCAGTCGAAATAGTTGTTCAATTTGCAGTTGCTGCTGTTCAGTTTTACCAAAATGTCTCATTGTCTTCTTCTGCCGCCGTCGTTGCTGCCCTTCTGCCGCCGTCGTTGCTGCCCTTCTGCCGCCGTCGTTGCTGCCCTACTGCCGCTGCTGTATTCGTTATATTCCTGATAAAAATGCTTCCATTATGTCACTACTTCGAAAACAACGTGAGTCTTTTGGAAACACCTAATTAAGTCCAGCAAACGAGATTTATAGCCTCGTGCTGTAAATAAGGGAGAGGCCTGCCAGGAGCAACAATGGAGCTGGCGGTGATTCTGTGACCAGATTTGGGTCGGCAGCAAATGCTATATTACTGTAATTATAGATTTGCAGAGCTGTGATTGTCATTATGGAAATTTCATGATTGTGTAAAAAAATCACATTATTATGCTTCTTGACATCTATTCTGGAGTTTGTGAAGAGAAGAAATACTCGCTGAGGTTTTACAGCATTTATTTATCCAGGATAGTATCTAACTGAAGTCAATAACATCGGGTTCTCGCAAGCTAATACAATTTAACTTGTTATACCAGTAGTCAGTAGAGGGGGACAAGACCGCAGGGGACGAGGGAGCAACTTATTTGTATATTCTTATGAGTATATTCAATGCACGGAGACGTTGCGGTACCCTCACGGATTGGGTTCTCAAGACAAGTCTGAAGGGGTTAGTAACAAGCAGAGCTTATATACTGGGGAATAGTTCAGAACGCCACGGGGAGCATTGGAAAGCCTACGGTGGGGACACGGAAGGGACCGTACTTTTGCGGTCCTGGGCAGCGAACATGTGGCTGGCTCTCGACCAGGAAATCTACTTCTAGGGCATTGGAACTCTTATCCTGGTTAGACACGCATCTATATCAGCAGGTAAGAGCCAGTGCGCGCAATATACTCGCTACTTTAACACCGGAGTTGATAGTTGGATTGCATGAGAAGGGCTGCAGACACAGGCTAGCAGCTGGTATTTCCTAGTTAGGCGGTCCGCGTCTTCAAGGTGCTATTATACTCTATGGAGGTACAGACCTGAATACTTTTATGCGATGAGCAAAATAAGAATATAACACAGAGGCTAGGCATTAGGTTGGGTGTGAAGAAACCTAAGCTGAGAACTACGCAGTATTCACTGTTCGTTTAACACACATAATTATACATTATGGGACTGTCGGTTGATGGTAGCTACCTCATTTCAGTGAGACTGTCCTTACAGCCAGAATTACTTTGCCATTGCAAAACGCTTCACTGAAGCAAGTGTAATGCTCTTTATCAAAGCGCATTTATAAAACAATCTCGACTGCTATGAAATGTGACTAATCATAACACCAAGTTACTATATATTTATATCGCACACAAATATTTTTTCATGCAACGAGAGCATGGAACGAGAGGCTTGAAAACCTTCTGTTCAATTTTAAGTACCGGATTTTGTTGCACGGGTAATAAAAATTTTAAGAAAAATATTTAACCTCAGAAAAATGTTGAAAATATTTCAAGATACCTTTTTCTGTTTAGTATTTTCCCCATTTTGATGGAGAAGGTTCTTGTATCCTGAATGGTATGAATGTTATTCCTGCGTCTGAACATAAGTGAGGGAAGATTGTGTTTGGTTGGACACCCATTTTCAGCCACAAATTCTCAGGTCGTTAATAGACTCACTAAAGCAAGTTTAACACTTCTTGCAGTGTGTCATGTTCCACTTCTTGTTTCTTTTCAAGCTCGGTTATATTCGTTAGCCCAACCGCATCTGCTCCAGTCAATAGTTTTCGGTGGAGGATGACAAATCAGTATGATATCAGACCAGCATGATGTCAGGCCAGAGTGATGTCAGGCCAGTGTAATGTCAGTCCAGTATGATGTCAGACCAGTGTGATGTCAGATCAGTGTGATGTCAGACCAGTGTGATGTCAGGCCAGGGTGATGTCAGGCCAGTGTGATGTCAGACCAGTATGATGTCAGACCAGTGTGATGTCAGACAAAGTGTGATGTCAGGTCAATGTGATGCCAGACCAGTGTGATGTCAGATCAGTGTGATGCCAGGCAAGTGTGATGTCAGACCAGTGTGATGTCAGACCAGTGTGAAGTCAGACCAGTGTGATGTCAGACCAGTGTGATGTCAGACCAGTGTGATATCAGGCCAGTGTGATGTCAGACCAGTGTTATGTCAGACCAGTGTGATGTCAGGCAAGTGTGATGTCAGACCAGTGTGATGTCAGGTCAGTGTGATGTCAGGCCAGTGTGATGTCAGACCAGTGTGATGTCAGGCCAGTGTGATGCCAGACCAGTGTGATGTCAGGCAAGTATTATGTCAGACCAGTGTGATGTCAGGCCAGTATGATGTCAGACCAGTGTGATGTCAGACCAGAGTGATGTCAGGCCAGTGTGATGTCAGGCCAGTGTGATGTCAGACCAGTGTGATGTCAGACCAGTGTGATGTCAGGCAAGTGTTATGTTAGACCAGTGTGATGTCAGACCAGTGTGATGTCAGACCAGTGTGATGTCAGACCAGTGTGATGTCAGGCCAGTGTGTTGTCAGACCAGTGTGATTTCAGACCAGTGTGATATCAGGCCAGTGTGATGTCAGACCAGTGTTATGTCAGACCAGTGTGATGTCAGGCAAGTGTGATGTCAGACCAGTGTGATTTCAGGTCAGTGTGATGTCAGGCCAGTGTGATGTCAGACCAGTGTGATGTCAGGCCAGTGTGATGTCAGACTAGTGTGATGTCAGACCAGTGTGATGTCAGGCAAGTATTATGTCCGACCAGTGTGATGTCAGGCCAGTATGATGTCAGACCAGTGTGATGTCAGACCAGAGTGATGTCAGGCCAGTGTGATGTCAGGCCAGTGTGATGTCAGACCAGTGTGATGTCAGAC
>SDVV010045083.1:0-10099 GCA_016164225.1 Gammarus roeselii
GATGTAACACGACCCAATGATGTAACTCGACCCAATGATGTAACTCGACCCAATGATGTAACACGACCCAATGATGTAACACGACCCAATGATGTAACTCGACCCAATGATGTAACTCGACCCAATGATGTAGCACGACCCAATGATGTAGCACGACCCAATGATGTAGCACGACCCAATGATGTAACACGACCCAATGATGTAACACGACCCAATGATGTAACACGACCCAATGATGTAACACGACCCAATGATGTTTCACGACCCAATCCAGATTCTTTGCCAATTGGCACCATACGCATATTTACCAGTTCTTCATATTTTGTGACAACATGCGATTCCCTTCCTGCACCAACGGTACGCGCAATAATAATTAATCAATTGTACAAACTTCCCTCGATCTGCTACTTGATCCACACTCCTGAGCACCGTTAACAATACTGTACCTGTGGGAGGACTGATGTTCTATTCCCCAGCCAACGTCATGTTGATGAGGCGAAGATCATCTCAGTGACTCGAAAGAGGGCCTGCGGCAAGATTGGCTGATGGGGACGCTATATTTGGAGTATTTAGTCTGATCCCTTTCTCTCTTCAGTGACATTTGTAAGAACAATGTATACATTTCAGGTAGATACTTGTTGAAAAATAAATACCAGTGATAAAAAAAGAGATGTAGGGCAAATAGTGTTTGTGATCTATGTGACCATTTCGTTGGGTCAATAGTGATCTACGTTAGACGGACCAGTACAGAGCTGTCGCTGAATAAAGATTTGCAGTACTCTCAGTACTGATGTAAGTGAGAACGGACGCCAGCCTTGTAACTGACCAATTTCCATTGATTGGTTTTCAACCGGTTTTCTCTGGCAACGGTAAATTGGAACTAGGATACATGGATTCGTTCATGCGGGGTTTGAGGATTATCATCAAATGCCACAGATCACTAACAATTTTTACCCTTCAATTGTGACAGATAGAGTTGGCAATGCTTTGAATCATTCGAGCACTCTTAACCCGCCATCCCTGCCAAGGAACCTCCCTTGATTGACCTAACTTTGCCCAACCTGTCATAAGTTACCCTGCTTGCTTGTTACGAAGTACTTGACTTGCCAAGTAATCGCATCCTCGCCTCCTACAGAGAAAATGATCTCATTGAATGGGCTTGTGTTATTTTCATAGTATATGTTTTCCCCTTCGCGAGGTAGGTTTTTATTCTGAAGTAAACGGAAGACTTAGTGACCGGACTGGTATAATCCCTCGGCATTAACGCGGAGCAAATACATCGTTAAAAATAGTTCGTAATATGAGGGGCAAACGGAGCGGGTCGTTGGAGCAGAGAAAACATGACCACACCCAGGGAAATGTACTTGTAAAATATTGATGCGAATTGTTTTTTTCGGTAATGTGGTTTGGTGTAGAAAATCGTGGTTATCGTAACATGACAATGTTGCAATAAACATTTGGACATTTAGAAATGACGCTCACTTGCTAAATGATAGCTACTGAAAAACATGATATCGTGTTTGGACTGTTACAGATCCACCACCTAGGCATCTGTTTATTGTTCACGGGCAGCATGAAGTCACGGTCTAACATGGGAGGTGAACACCCTTATTTTAATTCAGGCTCCCCTCTCCACTATTCGCTTTCTCCTATTTCCCCCAAATTAAATATGCTCTACTCTTCATCTACCTCATTTCGACATAGGACCAAACGCGCCACCTTGCTTCTGTTGCCACCAAGTGGCTATCAGCCTGAAACACTCACTGATGGATTGAAACGCACTCGCGGCAGCCCGACGAGCATTTCTAGATCCCCCGTGCAACCTACAAAGCCTACTCACGGACCCAACCTACCGTAAAAAGCTTATCGCTTTCGGAAAACAACCCGGACTATACGAAGCTGTCTAAACCTCAAACAGCTGTGCAAATGAGGTGGTCTCTCCACCCCATTACGCACAGAAATAACAACACATTTTTCGAAGATACGCATTAACTCTTTACTCTCTCGTACGCGCTAGTACGCGAATATGCCACTAATGAAATATGTACTGAATTCTTCTTGACATGACTAGCACTTTCGCACGCGAGGCCGTGCGAACTTACCTGAATCAACGACGATCGCGCCGTACGGGGGAGCCTATTATGACTCACGTTGAGGCTCTGGTGGAAATGAGACCCAAATCAATCAATCAATCAATCTACCTCATTTGCCTTATATATTTAGTTGAAATTTCCTTCAACTTATTTCGAAATACTTCTTGACATCTCTTCCAGTGTTCGTTGCACACACGCGCAGAATAGCACCCCCACGCACACACACACACACACACACACACACACACACACACACACACACTCACACACGCACTCGCACACACTCTCACACACTCGCAAACACTCGCACACATTCGCACACACTCGCACACATCCACGCACACACCCACGCACGCACTCGCACACACCCACGCACGCACTCGCACACACTAGTGCACACTCGCACACTCTCGCACACACTCTCGCACACACTCGCATGCACTCGCACACACTCGCACACACTCGCACACACTCTCACACACATGCACACACTTGCACACACATGCACACACATGCACACTCATGCACACACTCGCACACGCTCGCACACGCTCGCACACACTCGCACACACTCGCACACACTCGCACACACTCGCACACACTCGCACACACGCGCACACACGCGCACACACTCGCACACACTCGCGCACACTCGCGCACACACACGCACACACTCGCACACACTCGCACACACTTGTACACACTTGCACACACTTGCACACACTCGCACCCACTTGCACACACTCGCACACACTTGCACACACTTGCACACACTTGCACACACTCGCACGTACACCCTCTCACAATCAATCACACACACCACACACCGGTCCTAACTATTCTCCTTTCGGGTGGCTAATAACAGCCAAGTTGAACTCTTTCATGCAACTTTTCCTACGACTCCTTTTTATTTTTTCCATTCCTGCTGCCCTGGTGCGTGGAACTCCATACACTGAGTGTAGATCTCATGCATGGGATCCAAGTTTTCTGTACCTTCATCTCCCCCCTCAGCAGGTGTCGCAATTGGTGATTATCAATACCCTCCGGAAAATATATTGAAGTATTTTTGACGTTTTAAATGACTTCCAAGTCATTAAATGGACCACATTTCACTGATATAAATTGTAAACAGAATTTCGATGACGCAAAATCTAGTGCACCTTTAAGAGTTCCTGTACCTCTTGTGGGCCCCGTACATGCCATTGAAGTTTTTCGCGTAAAGAAATTTGACTGGACGCTGTAGTAATCCTAGCTCAAACATATCAAAGAATCCTAGTTTGATGCAGCACTGTTTGCTGGATTGACGTTCGGCGCCAGAAGGACGCTGGCCCTAGCGCGCTAGAAAGCCTCATCACTCTAACATAATTTGTCTGTTACAGGTCATTTAAGTGGCCGTTTGGTTGAAACAAACCTGTTAGACGGGAATTCCCGAGTGTGCTTTCACATGCTTTTTGGACATTACCTCAAAACAGTACAGGACAGGGACATTGAATGTTGTTCATCCTAAGTAGAAAATGCATTATTTTCTGCTCTCCAAACTATCTTCTCTGGAACTAAATGGCCCAGTTCAACATCATTTTGTTCATATTACATACCACTGATCGTGTAGAGGGTCCGGCAGCATACGCTTGGAATTTGCACCAGAGTTTAGAGCAAGTAATGACCTTAACTTGGTGGCAAACTTGTGTGAAGTTATGCCTCCCCTTGCCATTGATGCTTTGAATATGCACCAGATTTTAGAGCAAGTAATGATCTTAACTTGGTGGCAAACTTGTGTGAAGTTATGCCTCCCCTTGCCATTGATGCTTTGAATATGCACCAGATTTTAGAGCAAGTAATGACCTTAACTTGGTGGCAAACTTGTATGAAGTTATGCCTCCCCTTGCCATTGATGCTTTGAATATGCACCAGATTTTAGAGCAAGTAATGACCTTAACTTGGTGGCAAACTTGTGTGAAGTTATGCCTCCCCTTGCCATTGAATCGGACCCTGTATGAGTTCGTGTTGTTTCCTGCTTCTTGCCGGCTTCTTGTTCATCTTCAAAACATGTTAAGCATGGCGGCATTCCGTATTTGCACCGGAAACATCAGCCGCAGTGAAAAGTGGAGGCACAAATTTACATCTTTTTTCATGCTAGTGGTCGTTTTTCAAAATAAACAATGAAAAATTGCGTACGAGAGTACATAGTCGTATTTTAGAGTATTGCATCATCTATATTTATTTACATGTAATTGTAGTAGAATTAGTAGTAGTATAAGAGATATGTTAGTAGTAGCACTATTCCAAAATTGAATTTGCAGTACAACTAGCCCAGCCTAAATGAGGCGCCCATCGTTCACACGCTGCCGGATGCTGAAGGCTCCAACGGAAGTTGTTGCTACCTTGACGGTAGAGTCCTAACGTTACATTTTATTAGTAAGGGGGTGGATTAGTCTTGCAGTGGTTCGGTGCCAGAAGAACGTTGACTCCAGGGCACTAGAAAGCCTTGGTAATCTAATCTAGTCTCACAGTGTGCCGAGTCGATTTTAGAGGTGTTTTCGGGGTTACTGTTAATCACATCATGTGGTCAACGGTTCCAAATTGGTGGTATCTTGATTGGAACGAAGTTCTCGCCCACTGATGTTCTGAATGGTTTTAGCTGCAGTTTTTGTCCATTGTTTCTGTTCCTTGGGTTATAATCTCGGTCAAAGAGACTCTCAGGGCTAGCGCTAGTAAACCCGTTTAGGTATTTTTTTCATTAAAGATTTGAAATTTTCTATTCTCACGGAATCATTCCACTTTATTAACATCACCTCCTAGCTAGGTGAGGGGACCAAAATTGTACTGCAAATTCCGTTCGAGTCGTGACGAGGGGAATATATAATGGAAGCACGATGTCCATGAACTTGTGTGGAAGTTTCTGGATATAAAGCCACGGGCTTGATGGCCTTTCTTGTAGCTAACTTCCACTTTTTTTCATTCGAAATCTTCGGTGATTAATATTCCAAGGTCTCGTTGTTGGTCTACTTCAGTCATAGGCTGGTCTGCCATTACGAAAGCAGAATGTCGATTTTGTGATCTCATTTTCATAAGTGTATTTTTTCAATATTAAAGTTTATTTGCCACTTCTTAGACCAGTTCACTAGTTTATCAAGATCCCTTAATAGTAATGCGATCCGGCTCCTTAGACCAGTTCACTAGTTTATCAAGATCCCTTAATAGTAATGCGATCCGGCTCCTTAGACCAGTTCACTAGTTTATCAAGATCCCTTAATAGTAATGCGATCCGGCTCCTTAGACCAGTTCACTAGTTTATCAAGATCCCTTAATAGTAATGCGATCCGGCTCCTTAGACCAGTTCACTAGTTTATCAAGATCCCTTAATAGTAATGCGATCCGGCTCCTTAGACCAGTTCACTAGTTTATCAAGATCCCTTAATAGTAATGCGATCCGGCTCCTTAGACCAGTTCACTAGTTTATCAAGATCCCTTAATAGTAATGCGATCCGGCTCCTTAGACCAGTTCACTAGTTTATCAAGATCCCTTAATAGTAATGCGATCCGGCTCCTTAGACCAGTTCACTAGTTTATCAAGATCCCTTAATAGTAATGCGATCCGGCTCCTTAGACCAGTTCACTAGTTTATCAAGATCCCTTAATAGTAATGCGATCCGGCTCCTTAGACCAGTTCACTAGTTTATCAAGATCCCTTAATAGTAATGCGATCCGGCTCCTTAGACCAGTTCACTAGTTTATCAAGATCCCTTAATAGTAATGCGATCCGGCTCACTGTCCGCTTACGGCAAGGTTTTGTTCTCAGCAAATTTTGATAACTTGCTAACGATGTCGGTCTCTAGGTATTTTATATTGATGATAAAGAGAAGAGGCCAAAGAACACTATGCAGTTTAAATTTGCCAACATTTTGTTGTGGACAGTTCTGGAGTACTGCAATTGATCGAACACAATATTTTGAAAACTTGAGTCTTCTTCCTTCATACGAACTGTTTCTACCCCTCGCACCTTTTGTTACAATGTTTCTGCTCTAATGCGTGGTGTTCCTGAACTGTGTGCGACCTCGTTCCTGGTATCTCGTTTACAATGTTCCTGAACTGTGTGCGACCTCGTTCATTTTGTCTCGTTTACAATGTTCCTGAACTGTGTGCGACCTCGTTCATGGTGTCTCGTTTACAATGTTCCTGAACTGTGTGCGACCTCGTTCATGATGTCTCGTTTACATTGTTCCTGAACTGTGTGCGACCTCGTTCATGGTGTCTCGTTTACAATGTTCCTGAACTGCGTGCGACCTCGTTCATGGTATCTCGCTTACAATGTTCCTGAACTGTGTGCGACCTCGTTCCTGGTATCTCGTTTAAAAACATTAAAATCGTCCTAAGCGTCTGTCTAAAGGCCCTCTATGCTCAGGCCAGCTTCCAGGTGTAGCGGCTTCCCACAGGTTTGGTGTCAGGACCTCCTATCCTAGTTTGTTGTGAAGTTCGCTTACGTGGTCTCGTCTCCGGAGTTTCAGTCGTACTACCAAGTCGGGACTATGGTTCAGTGGCCGTTGCCGTTTGTACGTTGGCTGTGCAAATATCGTAGTCATAATAATACTATGTTGACCTATTTCACAATAACGGAAAAACTCTAATCGTGAAAGGCAATGCACCACGCCAGTGACTCGTATCTTGATATTGCTTTTATTCCAGAAGCAACGCTTCCACCAAATTCTCCTTTCATTATTTCCTCAATCAACTGCCATTCTCTCTGAACACAAATCCATATCCTGCTGCTGCGATCGTCTCCTTTTACGAGGCAACAGATGCTGGCGTTTCTTTGAAGGGACAGAGTAGTAGCTTCCTCATCTCCATCAACAAAGCTTGCTGGCGGGCGTGCAGGTGTCCTTGTCGTCAATTGAATTTACAAGATAATTTATAATTGTTATATCCTATGTGTGGGTTTCCTTAACTTCTCCTGAAGGACGATTCAAACCATAATTAATGATGTTCTCCATGGCCCCCACCAGCACCACAGGCCATGATCCCATCGAGCAGTCTGGGATGCAAGAGCTATAGTTTGTAATGGAACACGAGTCTTGTATATACAAAGGGTCGAAAACCTGGACGAAGCTGTGGAGAATTTTTTCAACTTCGATTGCATGGTTCAGTTTCATTCAATATTGGATAAATCCACTTGAAAGTTCATTGGAAATTGAAACTGATTTTTGAAAAATTTCCAATACTTGTAATTTTCGGTCGGTCATGTGTGGGAATCGGTCATGTGTGGGAATTTATGTTGGGACGAAGAGTTATCGTCTACAATAATTCAAATCTTGTGATTCGTCTCGACAATTTTATCAATGCCCTTCTTCCCTTTAAAGGTTGATCGGAACAATGTGCATTTTGAAAGATCCCTATTAACAATCCAACCTGCTCCTCTGTTGTATTGGACCTCCCTTTCAATTTATCCGTATTGAACAGCAGATCCCCTAATCAATGCATATTACCCAGTGATATCAGATACAGAATCTCCTTTTTCAATTACTTTGACCCCCGCTTCCGCACAACTTACACTCCTAACCTGTTGGGGCGACTTAGTCTCCTAGGAATGATGCTTCCACGACTCCGCGGTAAACTTGCTCCAAGTTTCACTAACAGGACAACCAGGCTAGGGTTAGGATCCTCATTGAATCTTCGTGGGATTCGAACGAAGTTCAGACTCAATACACGGCTGCTCTGCGGGACGGCTTATTAGTTTATATGATATATATTTCAGTCTATCGTGAGCTGTAGGTGACGAGTGTTTGATAACGAGTTTCTTGAGGGAACCAGTTTGAGTGTGTTAAACATAGTTTTCTCTGACTGTTGTGGTCTCGTAGCCATCACAACAGTTTGGAGTGGAACATTCTCTTCCTGGCCCAAAAATGTTGACAAGCAACCTGACGGTTGGAGGTGTTGACGGTGCACGTGGATGGTTGGTTGGGGACGGGCAAGCAGCCTGATGGTTGGTTGGGGACGGGCAAGCAGCCTGACGGTTGGAAGTGTTGACGGTGCACGTGGATGGTTGGTTGGGGACGAAGCTCCTGGAAAACTAATGATGCAAGCATTGACTTCGGTTTTAGACATTACCTATTAACTATCTATACTGCTTCAGAATCATTGTTAATTGGGTGCGAACACTATAATAAATAATGTTTAATCAATGAGAAATTGGAGAGACAATGGACATATATCTAGCCGAAGGGTATTAGGTAGACACCTTAAAAAAGTCCTACGGACCTAAAAATCTTTGAAAGGATTCTGGTTTCTCTGATCATCTTTGGATTACATTAATTTTAGGTACGTTTTCACATAATGAGAATGTATTAGTAAATTGAACTATTTGTATGGCTGAAAAAAGTTTGTCAGATGAAAAAATGCTTCTGGGGAAAGCTTAGAGGGAATATATATAATTTGTTGCATATTTCAATGCAATTTGCGGACTGTTGTTCAGTGACGCATGTTCGCTATTATCTGCTCATTGGAACTGTTTCAATGTCGGAATAAAAATATTTGTGTCTGAGGTAATTATTTTTTTGGTTTGGTTTTATAAACATTTATTTTTCAGAGTACACCTACGTACCAAACAATTTCAGAAATGAAAATGATATATGCAAAATATTGACTATAATAACTTCTTTGTAATATCAAGGTCAGCGAACATTTGCTGGTGTCTAAGCAGTAACATGGCCACCAGCATGAGTAGTTCAACCGATTTTGGATTTTGATTACTGTTAATATATTTAAATAACGTTTCTGAGTTACTTATCGGTTTACTTCACTTCTTTGCCTAATTATTCTAAACTTCTAGTCAATAGCCGCACAGTATGTCCTGTCTGTATACCTTTAGTACCAATAAAGATTTTCATCATTTCGGAATCCGGTGACCAAACACGTTGTGCTTGTGTGAGTGGGGGGCACCTCACACCCCGCACTCGGAGTGGGGACCTTACAACCCGCATTCGGATCCTTCCTCTTCTGGCCATCTCACACTTCAGGCGCTCTGGCAACGTGACACTTACATTGATTTACCACAAGAATAAATAGTGTTTAGTGTGGAGAATTACTTCATTGTTGATATCCTCACTGACAACACTGACGCCCTTATTGACGGTGTGATGCACCGTGACGCAACATTCGGCATGCAAAACGTATTTTTTTTAAATCCTGAATTAAGTGTTTTTTATCGGAATTGAGGTATAATCGCCAGGTTCATGATCGAGGACTGTCATCACGCTTGTCCACTTTGTTAGGCTCGTCAAGATTGTCAGTGTTGTGAAGGTCGTCAATGATGTCTAGGTTGTCAATGTTGCCAAAATCATCAAATGCTGTCAAGGATATCAATGTTGTCAAGGCCTTCAGTATTGCTAATGTCGTCAATATTGCTAAGCTGGTCATGTTTGTATAGGTCATCATTTCTGTCCAGGTCATCATTTTCTCCAGGTCATCATTTTTCTCCGGGTCATAATTCTTCTCCAGGTCATAATTTTTGTCCAGGTCATCAATGTTGTCCAGGTCATCAATGTTGTCCAGGTCATCAATGTTGTCCAGGTCATCAATGTTGTCCAGGTCATCAATGTTGTCCAGGTCATCAATGTTGTCCAGGTCATCAATGTTGTCCAGGTCAGCAATGTTGTCCAGGTCAGCAATGTTGTCTAGCTTATCAATGCTGCCCAGCTTGTAAATGCTGCCCAGCTTGTCAATGCTGCCCAGCTTGTCAATGCTGCCCAGCTCGTCAATGTTGCCCAGCTCGTTAATGTTGTCCAGCTCGTCGATGTTGTCCAGCTCGTCGATGTTGCTCAGCTCGTCAATGTTGCTCAGCTCGTTGATGTTGTCCAGCTCGTCGATGTTGTCCAGGTCGTCGATGTTGTCCAGGTCGTCGATGTTGTCCAGCTAGTCGATGTTGTCCAGCTCGTCGATGCTGCTCAGCTCGTCAATGTTGTCCAGCTCGTCGATGTTGTCCAGCTCGTCGATGTTGCTCAGCTCGTCAATAT
>SDVV010045084.1:0-10098 GCA_016164225.1 Gammarus roeselii
TGTCAAGACAAGAAGAGAGATAAGTTAATGCAGCTTCAACAAAACAAACGAGGTAAAAGGAGTAACCAAGGTGAAAGCATAACCAGGAAGGGGTAGAGAAGGAGAGATAGTGAAGAGTGAAGAGTAGAAGGGTCCGAAAGGAAATTGGGTGTTCACCCCCCCGGTTGGATCGTGACCCCGTGCGACCCGTGAACCAGTAGCTTTAGGGGGGGAGATCCAACAGGCGTTGAGGGAGGAATATGACAACATGGTAGGGCAGGACCTGCGAGATGTGAAGGAAGAGTGGGAGACGTTCAGAGACGCGTTATTGAGATGTGCAAAAAATGTGTGTGGTGTGCGTCGTGTGGGCCGGGGCAGAAAGAAGGGCTCCGAGTGGTGGAAAAGCCATTGAGAAGTGGCTGCAAATGAGGTTGGTGGTGGCTTATGACAACAATAAAAAGAAGAGAAAAGAGGTGAAGCGGATGGTGAGGAGAGCCACAAGGGACGCTGATGGCAGGTGGGGCTGACGGTTGTGCCAGAATTTTGAGGAGAACCAAAAGATGTTCTGGAAAGAGATATAGGTTGAGAAAGGGGGAGACCGTGAAGAAGGAGGTGGTGAAAGATGAAAACGCCTAGTCGTTGCTGGAAAGTGGTGATGTACGGATAAGGTGTGACGAGTATTTTGATGAGTTGTTGAATTTCGAGGATGACAGAGAGGCTGACATTGTTGCCGTGGATGGTGGTGCACAGTTGCCGTTTTTTGGAGAAAGACTTGCAGCGGACATTACTAGGGAAGAGGTGCAGAAGGCGGTATAAGTGATAAAAGCAGGAAAAGTCCCCAGTGTGGGTTACGTTGCGACAGAGTGCCTGAAAAGGGGTGGAGTAACGATTGTCGAAAGACTATCGAGGCTATTGAACCTGCCTGGTGGCGAGCGTGGAGTCGATTGAGTGGCGCAATGCTTGCATTGTTCCGCCGTACAAGGGCAAAGGAGATAAACATGGATGCTGCAACTCAAGGGGTATCAGTTTATTAAATGTGGTCTGAAAGTTGTACGGGCGAGTGCTGATCAAAAGGATTACAGATTCTACAGATGACGCAATTGGAGAGGAACAGTCTTCGTGTGCATATCAGATTTTTTCAGCAAGACAAGTACGAGAGAAGTACCTTGCGAAGGGAAAGGATGTGCTCTGGGCGCGGATTTAGAAAAGGCTACAACAAGGTTGACAGGGAAGCGATGTGGAGGGTGTTGCGGCTGTATGGAGTGGGCGGAAATCCGTTGAAAGTGGTGCAGAGTTTCTATGTTGGCAGCCGAGCAGGTGTCACAGTGGGAAGCTAGGTGAGTGAATGGCTTCCAGTGAAAGTGGGTCTGAAGCAAGGCTGCGTTATATCTTCTTGGCTGTTCAATTTCTACATGGAGTGAGTGATCAGGGAGGTGAACACGAGTGTATAGGGTCGTGGCGTAGAGCTGTTGGAAACGAAAGGGTGGAGCTGGCAGTTGAGCCAGTTACTGTTTTCGGATGATACAGCCCTGGTGGCGGATTCAAAGGAGATACTGTGTAGGCTGGTATCAGTGTTTGGTAGAGTGTGTGAGAGGAAGAAGCTTCGAGGGAACGTGGTTAAAAGAAAAGCAATGAAATGCCCGAAGAATGTCGATGCGAGCAAAATCAGTGTCCTCCAATGGAGAGTTATTGGAGGATGTTCAGCGTTTTAGGTATCTGGGCTCCCATGTGGAGACAACTGAACTAGTGGAAACTGAGGTGAAGTCACGAGTGAAGGAAGGGTTCAAAGTGTTGATTGGATTGACGAGTGTAATGAGCTGTATAACATTGGGGATAGAAGCTAAGAGAGGGTTGGGTTGTATGAGGGTGCAGTTATCCTAAAAGTGCGCTGCGAAGCTTAGACTTCGGGGGTGAGAGCAGAAGAGAGAAGAAGGTTGAATGTTTTCGAGAATTTTTTTTGAGGAGCATGGCTAGTGTGACGCTAAGACACAGATTCAATGCCGACGGGGTGCAAATTAGAACGTGGTTGGTGAAAAAGTTAGAGGACAGAGTTGATTCGAGTGTTCCGAGATGGTTCGGGCACATGGTGAGGATGGATGAAGGGAGATTGGTAAAAAGGGGTGATGAAAGTATAGGTGAGTGGACGTTGGCCTAGAAGTAAATCGAAGTTTGGGTGGATAGATACTGTGAAGCAGGTTTTAGGAAGGAGAAACTTGAGTGTGGTGGTAGAGAGAGAGCGTGTAATGAATAGGCGTGAGTTTAGAATGATTGTGAATGAATGATTTTTGACGCTGCCCTGATGTGCTTTCCTTCCATTGGCATCTCGTTGAGAGACGGGATGGTCGCGGGTGGGGAGGGGCCCGAACATCATGACGCAGCAGGGGTAAACCAGTTACACTGTCGGGCCCTGCTGATGACACTGACCTCGGACCACACTTAAGACCCAGAGTGTGTGTCGCGAGATCTTCCGACCGGCCCTTTTAGTGCAAAATTGCTAAGTTGTGTGAGTATATGAGATAAGTGTGAGGTGAGCCTTGCCATCGGTCATATGGAGTAGTGCTGTATCTAAACCACGAAGCCATCCTTCACCCCAAGCACCAGCTGGTCCTGGCTGTGTGCGTCCCATCGAATGCACCTGGTATCCTGTACACTGAATGAGAGAACTCACTTGGAGAGTAGGATTTTTTTTTGTATGGACAAGTATCATTTGTGCTATTTTAAAGGTTTAGATGTCAAACAAGTATTTCTCTTCCACTCGTAAGAGCCATATGGTTTGCATTGAGCTTCTGCTTTTATTCGAACGAATCCTGAAGAGAAAACATTACAGAGACATTTTTATGAGAGAATCTTGGTAACATCCGTTGAACGTATTTTTCGACCGATTTAGACCTTCGATTCTTTTAACCTTACTCGGGAATCTCGAAACTACGTTCCTCGACTGTCCTCGAGTTTTTAGGAAAAATAAATTTTGTCCGCTTGGCTTCCTGCGCCTATCGGTCTAGATATATTCCAGGTACCGGGTGGCGTACTCGGCCGACTGCCGGCTAAAACCCCCAACCTCCTTCCTTCCTATATAAGCGTGAGCTGGCCTGCTCCATCATTCATGTCGCCCCGAGCGATTCTTTAATTCCTCCTACGAATTTCCTTTCGCTAATTTTTTCTTCTTTCTATTCTCTACTATTCCCACCTTATCACGACTCATCCTCTTTCATTAGTCGCTCTGGCTTCGGACCTAGAACACTCCCTCCTCACCTGATCCCGACAGATCGTAGCACCTTCTCGAAAGTTAAGATTCAGTGCGCGGCGGCTCATCTGGGCAGTGGAGTAGCGACCCGATGCCCCTAGAGCCACAGATGGGGTCGGAAATTATTGCCCTGCGACATTGAATTTGCTTTCAGTGAGCTGCGTCCCACGACACGACAATTTGTCGATACAGTTTTTGACAAAAATTGTTCAGACAAAATTTTTCGAGATATAAAGTTGTTGAGACAGGAATCTGTCGTCACGACACTTTGTCTATACAGTTCTCGACAAAAATTATTGATATAGAAATTTGTCGTGACAGGAAGTTGTCGAGACAGAAATCTGTCGACACGACCATTTGTCGATAGATTAGATTAGAGTGTCAGGGCCTCAATTTACCTATGCAGTTCTCTACAAAAATTAACAAAAATGAAAATTGTCGAAAACAAACTTGTTGTTTTGTCGACAAAATCACAAAAAAAATTGTCGGATCAAAACTGTTTCCGCAAAATATTGTGTTATACCCATACTCTCGTATAGGTCTTTACCTCCGACTTATACTTCTCTCTCCCTGATTTCAGAACATGACGGAAACATTCCCGGCCCACCAGCTCCCGATGTGCCTGTCCTCTACCCTAAAACGACCTCCATACCACCTACCTGAGACACTCCAGTTGCTTCGCGGGACACGTGTATACGTCAGCAGAGTGCGCCATCTGCCTATCGGCCATGAAAGCGGCCCCAGGCAGTGCAGCCTACGAGGCTTTCCTGAACAGAAATCGATCCATGAGACGGAGACACTCTGGTAACGCCACATCGGATACTAGGCCTTTTCTGCACCCTGACTCCCGCCACCTTACACTTCAAGGCACGCAACGCAGTCCCCCTCGCTACTCGGAGACTAACAAACGGAAGGCAAAGGAGGAAAGCACCGCAGCAGACGACCCAAGGCGTCTCTCTAACCAATCGTCGAGGGTCTCGGGCAGGGATAGCCCTACTCACAAGAACGACCCCTCTCGCGGTCCCTTACCCTTGACGCACCTGCCTCACCCTCGTTTTCTGGGTCACAGATGCGCGACAAAGGACGCATCACCCTCGGCGATCTCAGCGCGCACTTCCTCATACGGGAAGACAGCACGCTGGACATGCCTCTAGCCCACCAGGAGGGGTTTCACTCCCAGCGAGTGGGAATACACCCCGGGGGACCCGGGCCTGCTCTCCGCGTCCATGAGGACCGCATCGGACGAGGGAGCCGCAACATAGCTCAAGACATTACTCCACTCACGCACAGACCGCGTTCACGGCACCAGCCCCCTACGGTACCATTACAACCCCCCCGCTTCCGGACGGTAAGCAGCCTCGCTTCGGCGGAGCTCCCCGATGACGAAACGCCGCCCCCCGCCTCTCCCCCTTTCCCGGAGAAGAGGTGGTATGTGCCTCCCCTCACCGCGACGTACACAGAGGGATTGGTGAGCTGCGATTATGAGGTCTACACCACAGAGCCCCCTAACAATCTGATCACGGCTCATGCGAGACGCCCTAATTTAATTTTTCCCCGGTGGACTTAACCAGCACCGCTGTTTAGCTACTCGTCCGCAGGTCCACACATTTTTAGCCGCCAGCAGGTTCGAAGAAGCTTCCTCTCCAGCTTCTCAAGAGTGTCATTGCGGTCAAGCAGCCCTCCCATCGCGGAGTGACTGTCAGATGAGACTGCCTGTTCGTCCTAGAACGTATCACAAATGCACTACCCAAACTCCTCGAGCAAATCAATACCACCCTGCCCAACGGGTCGGCACCGAAGGACCTCGACGCTTGGTCAAAAACACAATTTGCGCTCACAGCACGCTGCCCCGTAGTCAAGACCCTGATGGAGTGAGCGAATGCTCCGATCCTCTCCCCGAAAGCTCACTTCGACGCCACAAAGGATAAAATCGCTTTTCCGGTCCAGCACATTGCCACAGAAGCACGTACCAAGGACTTCCGACTCCACATGCAGGTGGCTCAAAACCTGCGCGGCTACATCCTTGGCGCATCACTGACGGATATTTTTGAGCGCATCCGGACTCCCGTCCTCACCGATGGCACGCCAGTTACCCCTCAGTCATTGCATTGTCTGGCAGAGCTCACCACAGGCTCCGCTCACAAACTATTGTCGAGGTCCCTCTTCGACGCTGCTCAGTGGAGATACCAGATTTGGCTTCAGGCGCTGGAAAGGCTCGCTCCAGAATTCGCCCGGACCGCCCTTCTAGCAGGTGTTGTATTTGAACCTCAACTATTCACCGACGGGGCGATCTTACAGGCTAGCCAAGCGCTGGACACTTTCCGTAGCAGGACAGAGGTCTTCTCATTCATGGGCCCCTCCACATCAGGTTTCGTTGCCTCTGCTCCACGGAGACCCCCGCAACATCGGGAAGCTGTCACAACATCCCCTCTATAACAGAGGCGGAATGGCACGAAGCTCCTATCGTGGACGACCCGCACCACCAAGGGCGCGCTCTACGTTACAGCAGAATGCTAGGCAACCCCAAGGGAGGCGGGTGGGCTCCGGTGCGCCTCAGACAAGCTCCAGGTCCAAGGAGGGGTAGTCGCAGAGTGGGGTGGGCGAACCTCGGCACACAAATGACCCTCCCCCTCCCGCTCGCAGGTCACAGCTAACCACAGACAGCGGGACCGCCCCCTTCCGCAAACTCTGACGCTCTGTCGGCAATCCTCAGAAGCTGCCTCGAGCACTGGACCAAGGCCACGTCCTTAGTCAAACGCATTATCGCCACAGGCCCCTCCTGGAAATGTACGCCACGACCCTCCCCCCTTCGATTACACGGTATCCCACCGACAACGCGAGGAGGTTCTAGAACCCCTCGTATTGGAATTTCTGCGCAAAAACAGTCAACGCGGTTCCCAACAGCCGTTTTCTGTAACTCGCATCTTTACGGTCCCCATGGCCTCGGGAGGAGATCGTCTGGTGATCAACCTCTCGACCTCAACAGATACAGCCCGGTATCCACGTTCCGCATGTCCCACCCGCAGCGCATACGGGCATTGCGGACCCCCCTCTCTGGTTCACCAAGTTGGATATCAAGGACTCCTTCCCACACATCCCGATTTATCCCAGATTCTAAAAGTTCCTAGCCTTCAAACTACGAGGCCAACTGTTTTTTTTGGGGGGTTCCATTCGGTCTCAACCTGGGACCAAAAATCTTTACAACGGTCGCGAAGCTGCCCTTGCGTTTACTCCACCAGCAAGGGATAGATGCGGCCTCCTACATCGACGACGGGCTACTCTGGGCACCGAAAGCTCTTCACTACCGGCGCAACAACCAGACGGCTTGCGACCTTCTCCTCAAACTAGGCTTCCGCGTTCACATGGAGAACATTCAAAGGCGCGGGCGGTTCCATCACCCCAGCCTTACAACACATCAACCGCTGCAGGGACATGGCCACGGAGATTCTGTCCCGCGGCACTCTCACGCTCCAACAGCATCAGAGTTTCTTCGGAATAATAAATTTCCTCACACCTTACTTACGCCATGCTTGCCACTTATTCAACGAGGTGGTGCTCGCAGCTCGCTCCCTCCACCTCTCCCGCAAGCCCCGTCGTCTCCACAATCCCTACCGCGAGGCAGCTCAGCACTGGCGCGACGAGATCTTTCTTTATACCACCATCCCGTTTGTAATGGCTCCTCCGGAGCACCTCCTGTGGACGGATGCATCTGACGAAGCGTGGGGTGCCGTGTGCGGCAGCGATCAGCAGTCTTACGGTCGCTGGTCTCCCGGGGAAAGCAAACTCCATAATACGGCGAAGGAATCTCTGGCCATCATGCACGCGCTTTGCGCACAAGCTCAGCGGCACCACACCACAACACAGTCCGCGTGATGTCCGACAACAGTGCGGCAGTAGCCATGGTGAACCACTTGGGCTCCAGCAAGGCCCCGGCACTGCAAAAGTTCGGAGCACAGCTCTTACTGATCCTCCAGCGCCACCAACTCTCCCTATTCGCGACCTACCTTCTCGATTCGCAGAACGTTGGCCCGATCAGCTCTCACGTCTCCTACTGGTAGAAACGGAATGGCTGCTGACGCCTCAGTTCTTCTCCCGCCTCTCTGCCCTGCACGGGAGCATGCTCGTCGACCTCTTCGCGCATCCGGGGAACCACAAGCTCCCACTATTTGCAGCTCCGTTTCCTCACCCGCGAGCTGCTCTAGTGGATTCTCTCCAGTGCGATTGGAATCAGTGAAAATGAATATACCTCTCCCCTCCATACAACCTGATTCCCCAAGTGCTACACAAACTCGAGACGTACCGCTACAGCGGCGTCCTCGTGGTCCCTAACCACCCCAACGCACTGTGGTGGCCCAAGGTCATCGCGTCTTTTCACAAACTCTCGCTCGCCCCCGACGTGTCCCAGCGCATCGAAGGCAGGGAGGTCCTTCTAACATCCCGACCCTTCTCGCGTTATCTCACATTCAATTTTTAAAAACGGTGCTCACGATCAAATTCAATAGCTCGTTGGCGGACACCCTGGGTAACACGCACAGGCAGTCCCCACAACGCCAATACCAATGCGTCTGGACTTGTTTCCAAACGTGGTTACGCGCCACGCAGGCACAGCCCATCAACCAGTCCACACTCTTGACGTTTCTGCACTACGCTGGCAAGCAGAAGCGGCTCAATCCTCGTACGGTTCTGGTCTACAGGAATGCGCTACACTTGACCCTCTTACATGGCTTTGGCGTCACGACCCGCGGGGCGATCTTTCACGAACTGGCTCGCGCCCAGTTTCACGAGAATTCGCCCCAACGCCGTTTCGTGCCGCAGTGGAAGCTTGAGCCGGTGCTTGACATGCTCGCCTCTCCTCGCTTCAATACTCAGACGACGTTTGTTTTGGCACTCTTTCAGAAGACTCGGTTTAATGTCGCGTTCGGAGCAGGCAACAGGGTCTCTAAAATTGCAGCCATGTCACGCACGGGACTCCATTTCTCCACGGACCCTCCATGCGCGCTCATCCTGACCGCCGACAAGTTCCTGTACAAAAACCTGACCCTTGCCCACACACCACCGCTCATCTCTATCGCCTCACTGCTGACAGATGGCTGGGCACACAGCTTGCGCCCTATGACCGCACTTAAAGCCTAAATAGCATGATGTCCATCGCACAATGAATTCTTGTTCATCCATCCTACTTCCGGCAAGCCTCTCAGGGCGTCATCGGTAGGGCACTACATCTGCTCGCTTATCAATGAGGCCACACCGCATGCCTTTGCTAAAGCTCACGATGTCCGCAAGTATGCCTCGTCTCTCGCTTAGACGCGTGGAGTCCCGCTTCAAAACATCATATTCAAGGCGTTTTGGAGGTCGCCATACGTATTCGTGCAGAAATATATCTTCACAGTAGAGAAGTCAAACCAGCCTTGAGTTTCCTTGGGAACCAGGTAGATAGTCCTTCTCGCCTCATTAGTTTTGGACACCGCATCCTGGCTGCGGCCAGCACCTCTTCTATGTAGCATAGAGTACGTACTTTATCATCCTGCCAACGCGTGCGGCGACAATCAACACGAAACCTTCAGATTACGGATTACAAAATATGTATTTCTTTTATCCTACTTGAAGTACAACTCTGTCACCATAGGAGCTAGCTATTGTACACATTGTTGGTACTGGTATATTTAGAATTTATTGCCTACCGGACGGTTTACCCACCCTCTCTGGAGGGCAATATGTATTGATTATGCAACTACTCTTTGGTTGCTCATGCTCACGGCCCGCACATTGTTTTTGGCCGCATCGAGCGAGTATGTTCACTGCCGTTGCCACAACGCCAAATTTGTATGTACCCATACTTAAATATTATTTGGACCCTCATGTTCAGGGCCCGCATATTAGTTTACCGCTAGGACCTAGCTTTTCACTGTTGTCAAACAATTCTTATTCGCCAATATGTAAAGTAGTTACTACTGTTTATACAAATGTGTTATCCTTTCCTTCCACGGCAAGCGCTTCTTTGGGAACACACGGTTCAAGATGCCGCCGATCCATCCACCTTCTGTGCTCTTCTGGCATCGGCTAACTTGCACTACATGATGGTATTTTCTATGCAAGCCATATGGCTCTTACGAGTGGAAGAGAATATAACTTTTGTTAACTCGATTCTCTCGATAAAAAGCTATTTCTCTGTAACGAGTAAGAGCCATATGGGGTCTCCTCCTCCTCCTCCTGCTACCTTAACTACGCACCAACGTCTCCTTGAAGGAAGCAACTTCGCTAGACCTCATGAATGATGGGGCAGGTTAGCTCACGCTTATATAGGAAGGAAGGGGATTGGGGGCTTCAGCCGGCAGACGGACGAGCGCACCACCCGGTACCTGGAAGACATTTAGACCGATAGGCGCAAGACGTCACGCGTCACCAAGCGGACAACGTTTCTTTTTCCTAAAAACTTGAGGACAGTCGAGGAACATAAAAATTCCGAGATTCCCGAATAAGGTTAAAAGACTCAAAGGTCTAAATCGGTCGAAAACTACGTTCAAGGGATGTTATCAAGATTCTCTCGTAAAAACGTCTCTGTAATATTTTCTCTTCAGGACTCATTCGAATAGATGCAGAAGCGCAATGCAAACCCTGTAGCTCTTACAAGTGGAAGAGAAATAGCTTTTTATCGAGAGAATCGAGATGACAAAAGTTGTAATGTACCTGAATCGGAGAGCCTGTCAGGCACTTGTTTATTATGGCAGCAACGACACAAACAAGCGCCTGCCTCATACATTCTCTGTTTTAATGTACCTGAATCGGAGAGCCTGTCAGGCACTTGTTTATTATGGCAGCTACGACACAAACAAGCGCCTGCCTCATACATTCTCTGTTTTAATGTACCTGAATCG
>SDVV010045085.1:0-10098 GCA_016164225.1 Gammarus roeselii
CACAAATGAGTGTCAGGATGTCATAGCAAGAACAGAGAGTGGCATTCACCACAAATGAGTGTCAGGATGTCATAGCAAGAACAGAGAGTGGCATTCATCACAAATGAGTGTCAGGATGTCATAGCAAGAACAGAGAGTGGCATTCATCACAAATGAGTGTCAGGATGTCATAGCAAGAACAGAGAGTGGCATTCATCACAAATGAGTGTCAGGATGTCATAGCAAGAACAGAGAGTGGCATTCACCACAAATGAGTGTCAGGTGGAAGGTGTGGTCGCAACTGGCTGCTCAAACGTTCACCACTGACTGAGCGGCTCTGTTCCTATAATTCCACAGGAAATGACTCTCCCTGCTTTGTTTTCGATATCCATACATTGACATTGTACGATTTTAAATATGCATATTTCTCCATGCGCTTGACGGTATACTTACAATCATAAACTTTACTTGAATGCATACATTCTCATTGAAAGTATATTGACATCATCAAGCAACAATTAGATTTTGTCGTTGATATTACCATCGGCCCAAGAAATGCTTTATCATCACGTTTTCATTCCAGCTTCCTTGTAATGAGACGGAATGTATTTGAGAATGTGTTCACATCCAGCTATAACTGTTCTTTCACGTGGTCGGAGGTAACGACTACAACAATGCAAAAATCCTACGATCTCCTTGCGGGGATGTATGTTTATACAACCGTTGTCTCATCTACGCACGAGGAAAATCCCATATCATAGATGGAATCAATTGAGAAAAATATTATTTTATTTACATATACTATTCATACTCAAGCCTTTATTCCCAGATGTAACCGTTTCATAACGAGTATCGCTCCTCATCTCATCTTCCAATATCTGTAAATCATTTTCTCGCGACTTTGGTTTTGTCTCCCTTCAATTTGTTGATATCAATAGCATTGAATTTGTATTTTTAAAAACTATGGCCCCTCGTAGCTACTTTTTTTGTTCCCGGTTCGTTTGTGCAATTAGCTCAAGGAACATCACAAAAGTTTCACGCATGTCGAATCCCCAAATGTTGAATAACTCATGATAATCCAAATTATATTAATGACAAAGACCACGACAGTCAAAGGCCGTGAGGTATTCTGTGTTCTTTATTCAAGGCTTTATAGTCCTTTGACTTTCAGCCAACCACTTCAACTGACGAAGAAAGCGTGTATGGCGAGCTTAAAATTAGCCTCGAAATCTATATATATAATATGCTTCGCACAACAGTGTTTCAAGCCTATGAAAATAATCCGCCCTCAAATAATTTTACTGTTTTGAAACTTTAGCTATCAAGGATAAAATAGTGTGCTATAGATTTCATCCTATACTTCGATCCTCGGGCACGGAAAACCCTAAATTACTAACTAGTCCACTGGAAATCAGAACAAGTTTCACAGTCGCGCAAGTAGTATTGTTTTCCCAAACAAACATTGTCGCCATTCAATTAAATAGTTCATATGTTCTTTTGATCATGCATTTGTTATGGATTTGCAATTGGACTGTATCTATTTTGAATGTTAGCTTCATCTCTCCGACAGCGCACTTAATGAATAGTATTTCACTACTGAAAAGTTTGGTACAACGTATTTCTTAATTACCACAAACATAAATAAATGTTTAGCGAGCATTGTTTGAGAAGAGATTTCATTGCAACTATTCGTTTCGAGGCTGCAGTGACTTTGATGATTGGCGCCCGGCATTATAATGCCGCTGTTCATATTTTATTCCTACTTTAACAGCGTAAACATTCAAGTTCCTAGAATTCGTTGGGAAACGACAGCGTCTGGTGGCGTAGTCAGAGGGCTTGAGGTTTAGAGGGTCCATCACGACCGAAGCCAAGACGTGACCCGTTGTAAGCTCCCTTGTAGGGCACAACGACCATCGATTCTGACGGGTTCGCACAACAGAGTGTGTTTACAAGTGCTTACAAGTGTTCACAAGTTTAGGAAGACAACAACAGGCCTATTGGACCAAATTAAATTGTCTTTTGATAGCAAGAGGATTACTTCTGAAGTAGAATGTCTAGGAGGGCTAAATGTGCTATTTCTGTTTTCAAAGCATCAATAAAAGAAACGGTTTGGCTATTTATCTGCGGCTTATGTACATACAACTTATCCAGCCGTGACTTGAACGTTTCGATTGTGTTGCTTTCACAACCTCCGCTGAAAGTTTGTTCCATTCTTCGACAACCTAATACGTGAAAAAATGCGCGTGGTGTTGCGTGAGAAACGTTTCCCACTGATTTTGTATTCAGTGTTCCTAGTCACTCCGTTCGTGTAGTAGAGAGATAAGGCTCGTTCGGTTCACGTTTTCCTTGCCCTTCATATTCATCCACACTTCGATCATGTCGCCTCTGACTCGACGTTTCATTAGCGAATGAAGATTGAGTTCACGTAGCCGGTCTTCGTACGGTTAATTCCGCAGTGAAGGGATGAGTTTGGTAGCTCTACGCTGAACTTTTTCAAATTTAATAACGTCTTTTCTAAGATATGGAGACTAGAACTGAACGAAATACTCGAGAAGCGGTCTAACAAATCCATTGTATATCTTGAGAATACTTTGGCTGCTTCTGTACAAGATAGTGCGGAATATCATTCATAGCATTTAGTAGCCTTTCTTGTGAGTAGTGTGACATTGCTTGCTACTTTTTAAGTAGTTAATAACGATGACACCCAAATCTCACTGTTCGGTTACGGGAGAGAGTGTCTTTCCAGACATTGAGTATTCGGGCTTTGATCTTTGAGGACCAATGTGAATAACTTTACAAAAGCCGACGAGAGGCTCTGCACATGGTGCTGTTCCATAGTTATAGCTATGTTGGGTCGAAATCGATGCATTATCGGCAAAACGACCTATAGAACCCTTTCAGAGCGTTACATCGCACGAACAGATGGACGGACATACACTCTTTGAAATGAGTGTCCAAAACCCTTGCAATTGATATATGACACTCATAATTTGTTTCCAGAATAACGGTACTTTGAATAAAACTATATCTCCTCGCTGTGGCAGCTAGTGTGACATAATAACAATACTCAAACACGTCATCACACCCATCATTTCCCACATAAACACTGCCTGATGTTCTAATATTGCCCCCACAAAGCATGAACACCCTGCAATCAATTCAGAACACAGGCTTACACATCTCATCAAGCTGTACAAAGATCGCACTTATTTATAATCGATAAGAGGACATCAATGTTCTCCCTATCAAACGTTATTTTTCATGAGGTGACCCATTTTGTAAAAAAAAAATTAACCAGGCCTACCCGTGCCACCACCTACTGAACCCACGCTAATCCATCGGAACACAGATAACAGATCAGCGTGAGCGCTCTTTGCCCCCCCCCCTACATACACGTTCCTCAACCTACAGATAACACAACTATGCATAAACAGACACACATACAGCATATTTCACATCACGGGCTAACAGAATGTGAACTAAACACTGTCACACCAGTCATGAATGTGGTGTTGGAGTTAACCAGGGATGACAGGGTTCGACTGTCGAGGCTGAGGTGCGGACAGCACACGGCACTACAGTTATACCAACATAGACTGTGAAACGCCTTCCTGATTTATGCCTTCGGTGCCGAATCGCGACCGACCCGGCCGAGTCCGTCATTGCACGGGTCTTGTCATTGCACTCGGCCGGCTAAATCACACCCATGCATCATCTATTGGAGCACCCATAAATATTCTCATGAATAAGGACCTAATAAAAATGCCTGCACTGGCCACAAGCAAACAAACAGGCACATGTCGATGGGTAACTGAACTTGTTTTAGACCGTCTTCCCGCGTCCGGTGAAAATATACGTCCTCGGGTAATATTTGGATGGATCTTTGTAACAGATCAAGAGGTAAACTATTATCGGACACGCAAAATATTCAATTATTTCAGGAAACGTGAGCTGTAACAATGATAGTCTTTCATATATTCTAACGGCTGAAATCAAGCAAACTAAAGTCAGGAATGTACTATCGGCTACAGATATTCAGCGTTTTATTTTCAACATCCCTCCACCAATATTGTATGTTTTACAGAATGGTTTTACCCATTTGGATTTTCTTCAGACATTTAACTGTAAACATAATGCCATAAAAATTTACCTAACTACAAACAATTTTATTTAAATGCAGTTTGAATAAAACGCAAAAATAAAAATGAACTTTATATTTTTGTATACAAAGATAAAGAGGAGGTACTATCGTCAACTATTATCGGACAAGCTATATCTTCAACTATTTCAGGAGACGCGGGCTGGATCAAAGACAGTCATTCTTATATTTTATGGTGGGTAGCAAACTGAAATCGAGAAAACTGAAGTCAAGAATGTACCTCCTCTACTATTGTTGGTCAACTATAGGTTGTTTGCCCCCTACGTGAATGAAAACGGTCGCAAACTCTCCTGTGTAAATTATCAAAACTTCTGAAATCACAATTATTTATTTAGAAGATTTGATTAGAAGGTCCGTTTCCAGCGAAGATCATCAATTCTAACGTTTCTCCCTTCATTGTGTGCATAAACATTAACGTTATAGAAATTCAATCACTTAGAGTTTGTATGTGTGGCATATATGCACGTCAGTGCACATAGGATGAGTTTCCTTTACATGAAGGGGGTCCATATCCATCGAAGCTCTGACACGAGACTTAATGAATTCCCTCGTAGGACGCGAAGTCAATCAATTCTGACAGACTCGCACATCCATATGTTCGGAAACAGACTCCTTGTTGAAATACAAATTCCTAATTATGTTCGCATGCTCGTGCTTTCTAATTTTGGTATTCAATAAGATGGTAATTTTACCTGGAGCGAAAAGCGTTTTCCCATTGTTATTTGTAGCTTAGCCCTAGCTCCTCCTGCGGTGGAGGAGCCACGACCAGTGCTCAGCACAGCACTCCGGATAGCCACCAATATGCGCGTGTAGGGAATTGATGCTCTCCTGCAGGCCCTTAAAACAGATCACGCACTGATTTGGTGTTATGATTCGGCCCGCCGGGTTCAACGGCTAGGCACTACGGGTTCAACAGCTGGGTGGAGTTTCCAAGTAGGCTTTATTGAGTGAAAGGGCAATATGATAAAACCTATCGAGCTGTCGCGATTGCGTTGCACTCTGTCATTATGTATAGCACTGATAGCTGACACTTTGTGGCACCAACAACGTTGTGGCACGAACAGTTCTATGTCTGAGGCCAGCCCTGTTAAGCGGCAAGGGTTCGAACTAGAGGGGTGCGAAATCATGGTCAAGTTGAATACTATAGTAACGGGTGACTATTTAAACCTACATGTACCGAATTATGTTGCTGCATGACGAATGCTATGTGGCTTTAGGCTATTCTAACTAATAAATATTTGGGTTTCAACATGACCACTAGACTCTAGGAACCATGGTAGTTTATGCCCGTAAGTTTGTGAACATTTTTATCCAGTGGCAGTGTGTATGAATACTTGCTACCGTACCCCTTCTTGTCGTAAGAGGCGACGAATGGTAGCGAAGCGACGGGGCTGGGGATCTCTTCCTCTGTGTTTTCCTTCTTTTGAGACTGCTAGATGGGAGACAGCGTAGGCTCAAACCTCTCCAAACTCTGTAATTAGTCCCGCTAGGTGCGCGGCTGCAATACGATTAAGGAAATGAGCGATTTGGTGCGATTTTGTTTACGAGAAAGTTTGATGTGTGAGCGCTGAGTGAGATGAAGTTGAAGGGTAAGGGAGAATTTGATGTTTGGTGTGACCAGTAGAAAGAAATCAGGAGTGGGGTGCGACCGAGCAGAAGGAAATTTAGTGCACATCTTACTTTTAGAGCAGAACATAATTGCTGAACTCTTCCCGGAACACGTCACGTCCAAAGAACTATGACAGTAAGTTTAAAGAGCATAATGGATATGATTAGCTGTCGTGGCGTGATTAGCGTGATTTCTCAAGAAGCGCCATTCTAGTTATGAATTTCAATTAACTTCGTTCAGCTGTATAAGGGCGAATGAGATGATATAACTCAGGAGGTAATAAACGTCAGCAAATTTGTTATGAGCAGTCGAGAAATGTTGTTGTCAGCAAAGCGTGTGTCAGAGTATGGTGCGAGGATAGTGCTTAGACATGGTTGCAGTATGTCTCCCTGGTTGTTCAATTTATTTACCAATGGTGTGACCAGAGAGGGGGAACATGAGTATATTGGGCCAAGGCTTAGAGTAGTAGGACGCAAATTGGTGGACATGGCAGTTGAGCCAGTTGCGGTTGGAGGATGATACGGCACTAGTAGCAGATTCGGAAAAGAAGTTGTGTAGGCTAGTGTAGGAGTTTTGTAGTGTGTGCGAGAAGGAAGCTACGAGTTAGGTCAGATAATAGTAGGTGCTGAGATATTCAAGGAATGACGTTGCAAGTGGAATCAGTGTGGTCCTAAATAGAGAGTAACTATTATTGGTGTAAGTTCCCAGAGTATTTCAATTACCTTGGCTCCCATCTGGAAAAATAACATTGTAATGTGCTGAGTGCACTGGAAAGTGTATTGAGCTGTAGAACGTTGGGTATGGGAGCAATGATCGAGAGAGTAGCTGCCCTATTTGCGCTCAACTGTGCTGAAACGGGCGGGACGAGAGCGGCAGAGGGAAAACGTATGAATGCGTCGAGATGAAGTGTTTAGAGTTATGGTCGGAGAGACGCTAAGAGTTCAATAGTGATACCTTCCGTCCATGTCCTCAATAATAGTTTAGAAATTGCAGTCCGAGAAAATGTAAATTGAAAAATTCAACAACCATATATTCCATCGAACTCAGATTACCAATGTTCTAGTCGACAAGTAAATATTCGATCTATACACAAAGAGCAAAACCGGTTTGACCATAATATGGTATAGCTGGATTTGGTTCACTTGCTTTATTTTATTTCGAACCATTTAATATTTGAATTGAGAACTGATGACAAGTGCTTCATTTTAATATGCAAAATATAGTTGATAACTGAAAAATTAACCTAAGAGGTCGCTTGCATCTAGAGAGTAATGTCTTTATGTTGACATGGGACCTGATATCTGCATGGGTCTCTATCCCTGGCGCTAAATTCTTTTATAGCTAACGTCAGATCAACCACTATCATCTCCGCCAACTGCCTTATCAGCCCCAAGTTGTTCCGACTGCCTACCTACGGCACCATTTTTTAACAGCGAACATTCATAGCGTTCCTCAGTCACACCAGCCACTGTCATATCTGCCAGTGACATTCTGGCGAAAATCTGTTTCAGCCCACGTCAGAATCAGCCCCCAGGCGTACCATTTTACCGGTTATCACTTTAATGAAACTTTTCCTGCCCAACCTAACCTAACCTAGGGTACGTGTTTCTAACCCGCGGGGCAAAGGTACGTATTTCTAACCCGCGGGGCAAACATACGTATTTTTGTAGGGTACGTAATGCCGTTTTTTAGCGTTTTTTTATTGAAGTTTCATTAAAGTGATAACTGTTAGGTTGGTACGCCTGTTTCGCTGAAATGACTGTGGCAGATATGACAGTGGCAGATTTTGAAGTGGCGGAAAATGCGTGTGGGCTGGCTGAATCATCGTTAGGTAGAAAGCACGAGGGATGATTTTTTTTAGCGGTTATGACAGTGAGGTGAAGTGAAGTGGCGATAGTGCTCCCATCTGCATGGCTTCATGGTTAATGGTTCACCAATAGCGACAGTTAGGACGATTGGTTCCTCCTCCTATGTGGGAGTGGACCCGTCCGTGGATCCTGGTCGATCCAATCGGTGAAGTGTCTCTTCAAGACGCTTCAATTCCTATGAGGCAAATTTGAGACTTTTTTCCAATCTTAATCTATAATACTTGGCACGATTTGATCCTTGTATGGGTGTAAATGATTGTGATGGATTAAGCGCCAGATCGGGCATGTAATAAATTAAAGTATTGGAAGTTCGGCTGACTGATGCATTGGGTTATTTTGAAAATGTTATATCATGCGCACAACATTTGCATCAAACTATTTGTGGCAAAGCCGTTTTTTCATTTTTTTTGGACGTTGCCCCCTGTGGGCGGTGTATTTACGCAGGAATAATTTAGTCCAGAAAGTATTTACGACGAAAAAAGCTCAACGAATTGATAGCATCGAATTATTCAGGTTTGAACATTTTCACACTGATTTTTTCCCCCTGGAAGTCCTTACGATCGAATTGTCTATGTATGAAATGATTTTGTTTGCTGACAGAATTCAATCAATTTCTGACAAAATTTATTTTGCACCGGAAGTGTTTACGGCGGCAACGTCAAGGACGGAAATTGTCATCGTTGTTAATAAGTCAAGTCTCAGCAAGCAAATTTTTTGTCGGAGAACCTCCCACCTAGGTGAACTCAATAGAAGCCCGCCGGTCCCGAAGTGACCTGCCGCTGGTCGCGGAGTGGCCGCCAAATGTAAAATAAGTTCCAACCCAGATTTTGCCTTCCTGCACATTTCGGTGTCAAATGACTGTCCAAAAAATTTCGCGCTGAACACTTTTTTGGCCGCATTTTTTTAAAAGCGTCCCCGCATGTCAGAATTCGAACGTGACCCTTTTCCGTCGAATTAACTTCCACACTGTATTTTTCCAGGTTAAAACATTCGGTGATAATAGCTTTTCTGCCTAAACACATTCCGTTGAAAACTTTCCAGTCAAAAAACGGCGAACAAACTTCCTGTTTCTTCGTAGAGGCAGGCTATCTTCGTACACTCGGAAATGCTGAGAGGAGGTGCTTGTTTGGGTTTGCCATTTTTTCAAATAAATTTTATAATAGAGAGCAGGTATCATCTAGCAACATTCAACGTTGCTAGATGACAATATTTCATAATTGTTATATCTTTACAACATTCGGTAAGGATTGTATAGCTGATTGAAACCCTGGAAAGAAGGAAGACTCCCTAACGGAGAGAACAAATCACTACTTAAATCTAGTAAACGGCCATCTCGCAAAACCCACTCATATCCCTAATCAGATCTAGTAACTTGTAATCTAGTTTTCCAACAAGTTTAGCTAGTAAATTCACCAATCAAAGTCCAACGCGTCACCGATGAAACTAGTGACATCACTAACTAGTTCATTTGATTTCACTAGTTAAATCACGTTTAATCACTAGCTATAATAGCAAGATTACAAACCCTATTGACTGGTCACGCTTCCTGGCAAGGATTAACTGGTGATCTTGCTAAAGCCACTGGTAATGAAGCTATCGTTTTCATTTACGGTGAAATTTTCTTGAATTGTTATTTGTTATAAAGCTAACGTGATCGCACTTACACAAGGAACATCTCGTGTTGTAAATGGATGTGAATCGTAAACAAGTGATGATGCCAGAAATTTCGTGTTATTCCACTTGAAGTAACTTGTATTGCCACTGGCACTGATTCGCAAAATAGAGTTAATACAAGAATTACCTCGAGTTTCACAAGAATTATCTAGTCGTGTCACTAAATCTGGAACATAAACTAGTGATAGTCACAGAAATTTCTTCTGATTCTACAAGAAATAACTGGCATTGCCCAACACTGATTTGTAATGGTGTCATTACAAGAACTCTCTCGTGTTTTCATGAGAAAGATTAAGTTCAGTCGTAAGATTTGATTCGTAAACCAGTGATAATACAAGAAATGATAAAGCCACTAGCACTGATTCATAATAGTGTTAGTACATAATTCCTCTTGTGTACCCTCAACAAATATCTAGTTGGGGCACTAGATTTGAATCGTAAATTAGTAATAATGAATAATTATTACAAGTTTACGGTTCACATCTAGTGTTTCAACTAGTTATTCCTTGTGGAAACACGAAAGAGTTCTAGTTTGTACTCTATATTACAAGTCAGTGCCATAGGTAGTATTAGTTATTTCTTTTATAATAAAAAATAAATTCTTGCATTATCAATATTTTGCGATTCAAATCTGGTTACATATATAGATTTTTTTTGTGTAAACACAAGAGCATTCTTCTATCAACAATATATTAATTATCGGTTATAGTGGCAATCATGGCTGCGTTGTGTGTGTATTCGAATGAAACCACTTCTGGTGCTCGGATGCCTGCTCTGACGTGGAGTCAGTGTTAGTGCAACCGTCGGAC
>SDVV010045086.1:0-10098 GCA_016164225.1 Gammarus roeselii
CACCGCACCAGCATGTTACCACCGCATCAGCATGTTACCACCGCATCAGCCTGTCACCACCGCATCAGCCTGTTACTACCGCACCAGCATGTTACCACTGCATCAGCATGTTACCACCGCATCAGCCTGTCACCACCGCATCAGCCTGTTACTACCGCACCAGCATGTTACCACTGCATCAGCATGTTACCACCGCATCATCGTGTTACCACCGCATCAGCATGTTACCTCCGCATCAGCATGTTACCACCGCATCAGCCTATTACCACCGCATCAGCATGTTACCACCGCATCAGCATGCTACCGCCGCACCAGCATTTCTCCACCGCATCAGCAAGTTGCCACGGCATTTTGTCGCCTGGCCTTTATCATCAGTGCAATCTGTATAAACAATATACCCAAAACACTTCAATTTGTCCACATAACTAAGTGTGACACCATCTAGCATGGCATCAGTGAAGAAGGAACTCTTGAGACTCTTTGGTCCTGTACACAAACACAATTTTCTAAGTGTTATGCAATTTGTCATACAGTCGAGCTGCATATTATAAATATGTAGAATATTTTGCTGGGTCGAGTGAGTTGGAGGAACTTACACCATATTATCAAGATTATTGCCACAGTAAGTATGCGTCAACGGAGAGCAAGTGACATCTCTAACCTACTTTTCTGTGTGTTTCTGTTTGATAGACGAAAGAGATGAAAAAATGATACCACATACCAAAAGTGTGCATGAATTAAATTAGCAAGCGTAATAATGAATGAATGAAATGTTGAAAAAAAAAATCAAAATGTAAGCCCCAAAAGCATATTATACACTACAAAATGAATGCGGTTACTGGACATGTTTAGTATAAGAGATTATAGGCCTTTAATATTCAGACCGACCCAGTGACCTCTCTCATTCAAACAACTCAACCCTACCTTCACTATTTCCGCTGAATGAATACAACCACAGTGCACAGACTAGTCAAAGTCTCTTAGACACAACCTCCCGGGAGCCACCCCAACCTCCCACTCCTCTCGACACCTCTAATCAGCACAATCCAAGCAGCCACCGCAGTGACCTGTGGAGCCTACCACAAACCTCCCCACGCGCTGCTACGTTGACAGCTCGCCAGGATGTTTACATGGAGACGCTTTTGTTTTGTGACTGTAACGGCATAGAGTGACCGAGCCTGGAACAATGGCACTTATCTGCCGGGTCGGACGGCTCGTCTCGGAAGGGATTGCTCCATCGATTACGAAACACAACTTTTGTCAGTATTCTTGCTACAACCACCTGCTACTGCTATTGTTGCTACTCCTACTGCAGCTGCCGCTACTGGCTACTATTATTGTTGCTTTTCATATTGTTTTGGCCGATATTAGTTACTCCTATTATTGCTGTTCTTTTTGCTGCAGCCTGTATTGTCTTCGTCTATTATTGCTACTTTATTTGCTACAGCCGCTATTGACTCCTGATATTGTTGCTACTCCTATTACTGGTGCAGCTATCGGACGCTGCTATTGATGCTCCTTTTCTGCTATTAGATGAGAAGCTAAGTTGACAACTCCATTCTAGTCTGTATTCACATTGTTCTAGCAGAGGTATTTTTTTGCAATAACAATGTAGAAATTCACACTTTTTACAGCTCTTGGGCTTCGCAACATCAAATCAGCATGATGTGGTCATTTCAAGGTACATAATGAAGCATGGGAAATAAAAAATATATAATAATGTGTACTAATAGTTTCCAACATATTTATGTATATGATGTAAGAAGTTCAATAAAATTAGCAGACTCTAATACTCAAACTGGGCAGACATGTAAGGATAAAAGGTATATCCCACGCTATATTTTGAATTTATATAAGGAGGGCTTACAATAACTAAATAGGGCACAGTTTTCCCACACCGGTCTAGATAACGACTGAGTACTTCTGCCTCAGTTGACAGAAGCCCTCAAATAGAGATGTTGCATGTTGCGCCACACGATAAGACTCAACACTCAATTTGCTTCATTGATGCCCCTACTTACGTCATGACATCTTTAATTGTTTAAATTATCGTAAAAAAAGTCAAAGAGATGATACAAACGTGATACGACTGTAATGAAAAAAAGTTTATGACCACCTGGCAACGCTTTGCTTTATGGCTTGCCCTACGAATTTATAACTTAAAGGTTGTAAAATGTTTAGTAATAGTTTTTGACGTTCTCTAAACATCGATTCAAACAATCAAAGAAGGTCTGACTAGTTTTAGGGCATCGATGATACCAAATTGGTCTTTCATCCAGCAAGCTCGACAGGCATTGAAGCCTTCTAGTGGTGCGACGTGCTAAAGCTCAATAATGGAACAATAATATGGTCAATTCTGCATTCAAACAACCGCAGGCACCAAAATATAAATCTGATTACTTCATGCATAGAGGTATTATTGTAGGGATGCTTTTATTTTTAAGCGTGTTCAATTCTTGAAAATGATTCAGGAAATAATTTATACAAAAACCATGCTCTATTCTTGGCAAAGATCATTTTGAAATGGATGTACACTTGTCGTCACGACTCAAAAAAACGCTAATGGTGAGAATTTTGGGAAGACAAATTATCTTGGCGACTAACCCCATTTTTGTCGCTTATATAGCGGGTTACAGCGTAGCTGCCACCTGATAGCCTTATTTACCCACGACATTTATGGGCTGGCCTCTAACCATTTAAGAGACCGGTCAGAGTGTCTCAAACCTACAACTTTCAGTTCCCAAAGAAGTCTATTTTGATAAGAGGCTGTCACGCTACCTACTCGGCCACGGAGCTGGTAAAGATAGACCACCTGCTGACACATGGCCACGAGAAACGCAAGACTCTGACAAGCCATGTTCTGCACTGTTATAATACATCAACGTCCCTGCCGCACCGTGGGAGAAGTCAGCGTTTAATTCGACTTAGATTAACGAGGTTGTTTTATTTAAAAGTACCTTTGAGCTTGGTATACGCTCACCGAGATAAAGATCATCGCCCTCATCGAGAATCGAACCCGGGACAGCCAAATGACTACCGGGGGAAGGGGAGGGGTGTTCAGATCGTTACAAAAAGCATATATACTCGAGATCTATCTATGCGTCCACTTCTGGTAATTAAATTAGGTAGGTCTCAGGGAAATACCCGTTGGGTGCAGTAATTAATACGTGGGCGATGACCATGATAATTGTTCAATATATTCAAATATTATATTGATGGTCATTCTGAATGAATCCTACACCCTGATGCGGTGTTTCGTGTAGGCACTCTGCTGCAAGTTAGGTTTCGGTCATATGAAACAAAATATAAAACTTTACCTTTTTATGCCTTTAAGATGAAAAATGCTACATACACGATGAGAAATCTCGGATAAATATCATGCATGTTCGATAACGAATACATATTTCTTCGAATGAGCTATGTAACATGCATTTCTACCATCATACATATTTCTTCGAATTAGCTATGTAACATGCATTCCTACCATCATACATATTTCTTCGAATGAGCTATGTAACATGCATTCCTACCATCATACATATTTCTTCGAATGAGCTATGTAACATGCATTCCTACCATCATACATATTTCTTCGAATTAGCTATGTAACATGCATTCCTACCATCATACATATTTCTTCGAATTAGCTATGTAACATGCATTCCTACCATCATACATATTTCTTCGAATTAGCTATGTAACATGCATTCCTACCATCATACATATTTCTTCGAATTAGCTATGTAACATGCATTCCTACCATCATACATGTTTCTTTCGAGTTGACCAATGCATCTTCAATGTAATCTTACCAACTAAAGTGACGTGAGCAAAAGTTTTATAACCATTCCCATTCCAGTCTCCTCTTTGAAATCATTTGTTACAAGACTAACAAGTTTGGATATGGAAGGCGATGGTCGGCACCTGAGGCACTTATTCCGTTCCGAGAACTCCTTAATTAATCTTTATTATAAAAAAAACTACTTCAGTGGCAACTTTGATTAATTTTGAATATGCTTCTGTGTTTCTTAATAACATAATATACCGAAACTATCGAAATAAATAGCATTATTCGCTGATGAGCATGAAGCTGCCAACTTCGGTGGTAACCGCGCAAGCTGTGGCGGTACCAAGTGCGGTGTGGCGGTACCGAGTGCGGTGTGGCGGTACCAAGTGCGGTGAAGTCTCAGCACATGTTTAGCTTTTGGGATTAAAGACTGTTGAACTACAATTAATGAACATTTTAGACAATAATTGGAATAGCGGATGCAAAGTGTATTGGTTGACTGATGTTAGTTATTTTAACAATTATTCAGTTTATGCGTTTCCCTTTCATGTAAATATCTTAGCTGTAATTCAGAAAAAGTTACCTCACCAATGAGAAAAGTTGAATAAAAGCGCCACTCGTATCTGCTCACTCTACTGAAAAATTTGTCGGAATTTTGGGGTGACTCAATGCCCCTCGTCAGCGACTAAGTTCGGAAAATAAAAAGGACCTACAACAGTAGGTGTTTAGCGTAGGGCGTATTTGAACGTGCAAAACACCTACTGGTGTAGGTTCTTTTGATTTTCTTAACTTGGTCGCTGAGGAAGGGCAAAAGGTTTGCCAGAAATTTCGACCATTTTTCCAGTAAAGAGATTAGATAAGAGAGGCTCTTTTATTGTTTTTTTTTCCTGGTTGTATTTTGGAGGTAACGTAGCAGAGGGAAGCTATTTTCTAAAGAAATGAGAGGTAGAATGTTCAGTGAAATTATAGAAGAAATTGAGTTCGAGCATTAAATTTAGTATTTAAATAAAGTGATCTCATTATAACTGGTTTTAATAGTTCGAATTCGAAGCAGGTGGATTTTCCCATTATTCATTGGATGAACTGTTTATGACTTACCCTCAAAGCCACTCCACATTATTTCATAGTTTCACTGCCCCCCTCTCTCCCTCCCCCCTTTGACTACGAGCTGATACCGCATGTTTTCGCATAAGTTCTGGAAAAATGAATATTTTTAAATAATAGCTTGTTCATGTTTAATTTTTATGTTGTGTAATCAGTGATGGTTTGGTTGACCAACAAACGGAAATAAAACCTGAACACGACCATTTCCAACGACGGCGAAAACTAATTAGTCGGGCTAACGCTTATTCTGCTGTGACCTCTTTGTGAGTACTCTTACTGAAGAAAACTCACAGAAAAAAATACATATTTATGACAATTTCTCAGACGGTCAAGTCTCTTTCCTTGATTCAACGTCACATTCATGGGAAAAGACTTGCTTGTCTATATGATATTTTGTGAAATATTGATATGCTTGAACCGAGATGCAGCATCAAAGCATTATTGTCGCCTATCTTTCCAATTATTTATGTGCTCCCGCGGGTGTCCGAATACAGTACTGAGCGCTTCACCAGTGAACTGTATTTCTCAAGTTTCTTGCCATTACTTGAACGCCTCGTAACTATTATACCTAATTATAGGTTGGAAGTTGGGTTCAGTATCAGTACTGCTGAAAAAACAACAAAATTACCAACTTATCTCACCAATGGGGTGAAGAAGCAATTTAGACTTTGCTTTGGTCATGTTATTGTTCGCAGGAATAGAATATCAGTAACGAAAATAAACAGTCTCAACTTAAAATAACGTTTTTTTGTTGTAAAAATAATAGAGAAGGAAGACACTGAAGAAGCTGATGACACCCTGCAAGCGTGGACTGCTACAATATATGTACCTATTAATTTCCCCTGCTTGGGAGGGCAATGTGCCTAAATCTCTATGCCTTTCAGCGGAAAGAGACGGCATGACAGTCGGATAATCACTTGTATTTAATCATAATTATTTTGACATATTGACGCATTCTAAATAAAATAATATTTCGTCCCATCAAGTGAAATGTCTAAAGTACAGAATGGATGGGTCTCCCAAGGGCTGTTCAAAACGAGAACATTCAGTCTCATGGACACTACTTTTATTTTACTTACATATTAAACTAACCGATGGTTTGTTTAGAACGCTGACAACTCTGTTCAGCAGCAAAGGCGCAGGAAATCTTTTCGCCTGTTCATTTAATGTAACACAAGGAAATACAAGGAGAACGTCCTAGTATCGTAATCGTGATCATACAGCAATTTACTTTCGCGTTCACAATCACTGGTCACAAAAACTTCGCCTTAGTATATGATAAATCGAGTTATTCCACACGAACGACTGACTGGACGCGGTTAGTGTTGTGCTGTCGTCACCAGTGGAACCTTTTTCTTCTTCGCCACTTTTTTTGTGAAGGATAGTCCTTCTGTTCATCTTATACTACTTGGAAGAATTCATATACATATAAAATATGTAGCTGCATAGTTTGCACGATGACCTTCAGGGTGTTCTAAGGCTCCAATTGTATATTAGAGAGCCTTATTCGCCGTCAGGCTCTTCGTGATCAAATTGTGAACATGACTTGGCGACTGCTGCGTAAAAAATTACAACAAAAGCATGAAATACATTTGATTTTATAGGTTTTCTCATTTTTAGATTTACAGGGAGTAGAAGAGGGGACAAAAAGGTACAATTACTAGGAATGTATGCAAGATTTATCAATACTGGTGCTCAAAATCATGTATTGTTTCTATACACCAGAATAGTTCCCGCACGCAGCAGCTTCATGCATCGCTCAGCTCGACTGTTGGGCACTCGAGATGACCTCGGTGGTGTGCTCAGTCTGAATGTTACTGGTCATTTTCTGGCATCGCGCACTCTGTTCGCTGGGCGCTGACCGGATGGTACGTGACACAGCTGCCATTTACTTAGAGTGGAAGCTGTAACAAGTTGTGAGCAGCACTGGCGATTGTTGTGTGGGCGCCACGACATGGTCCTGCTGCTTCCTCATAACGACGATCTTTTGATAATGCTTAATTTAAGTGATTCTCATATCCCAAAACTAATGTAATGTCGGATTGCGTAACGAAGGAGGCTCCCAGTGCGTGGACGGCTTTAGTAACGGTGTCTTGGACAAGAAGATCACTTCGCTCGGTTATTATGATCCAACAATTTAATTTGTAGTAGGAAAACCTACCAGTAGCAAACAAACCTAAGTGTAAGTGAACGGATGCTGTTCAGTCAAAAACAACTATGGAAGAAGATTCTCGGAGCTGACGACAACAACTCAAATGACACTAAACAGTGTTAGTTGACGGAAGTAATTAAACGCCTGGAAGTTCAGTCAGTATAACCCTACCTTGACCCCGACCGGTTGACTGAACGTACTCGCTTCCCCAGCATCCAACATAAATCGCTCGTTTTCTCAACTTGTATAAACTGTGTAAATATATATTATTCACAAATCAATCCTAGTTTGTTTGGAAGTCCTCTGCCTACAATATTGTATGATACAACATTGAAACTATTGACTGAGACCGAAATACATGTTTATAGATTAGAAATTAGACGGGTCCGTCTCCACCGAAGCTCTGACGTGGGTCTCCGTGAGCTCGCCTGTAGCGCGCAGACTATTGATTCCGATAGGTTTGCAGCCCAGGTTTGACAAAAAAAAACTCTCGAAATTAGGATCGTTTCAGTAGAAGTAGTAGTTTCTTCTGTTTTCCGCCGGATCGTTTACAATTTGAAACTGCAGTACATATGCTCGCTTGTGCATTCAGGAATGATACTTTAACGAAGAGTGTATATACGTAGCCATAGAAGCAGATCATCGTTTTTTACGCTCTCTTATCAATATAATTTGGTACATTGCGGGGCGGAAAATCACCATGCCTGAAACGCTACTTCGTATAGGCCGGTAGGTTAGCTTGAAGCGATTAGTTTTTCCAGTAGGTGAGATCAGTGAGTAGGCTTTGTAGGCTGCAAATGGGATTTCAGAAAACTCGTCGAGCCGACAAAAGGGCGTTGTACTCCATCAGGAAGTGTTTCACACTGATTGACCGTTGGTGGTGCAGGTATATGTATGGTGGCTCAGCCGACAGCCTGCCCACGTCCATCAGATGATTGTGAGTCATCCCCGTGTGTCCCGTGCACGAGCGGTTGACGAATATTTGGTCTCTCCTGTTGGAAAACTTGGTTTCCCAATTTCCAACCGAGAGTTTGACTGCAATGATTTTCTGTCCGCTTTGTAGCCACATATTGTTCCATCGGGATGTTGTATGGATGTTGATGATAAGGAACCAATCTCGGTAGTATATAGTGAAAAACTGTTCTAGATGGGTGGACGCCAGCTCAGCAAGGGAATCTGCGAGCTCATGTTCCCTTATTCCTGTGTGGACCGGGATCCAGCAGAATTTGACCGCTTGGGCCTCCTCCGACATTGTAGAGAAGTCGTGTTCTAGTTTGTGTAGGGCGGGGTGTATATAATTCAGAGTTCTGAGCTAAGGAAGAGCCATCAGACTGTCTGAAAATATGACGTGCTTGTGGAGACGATTGAGTTTATAATTAAGATGGCTAATTCGAGTGCGTACAGCTCTGCAGAGAAAATATAGGCTTCTTGAGGGAGGGTAGCCGAACGTGAGGCAGCTTCTACTCCGTTGACGGTGCTAGAGCAGTCAATATAATATGATGGAAATCTGAATTTTGTTCCTCGAGCAGCCTCAAAAACTGTCGGCAGTATTTACTGAGTGGAGTAGGTGCTCTGGGGTATTATTGCAAATTTAGGTTAGCCAGCTGTGGATTTATCATCTAAGTAGGTGGGCTGATACCAAGGATTCCGTCGGCGAATAAAGGCTTCATAACCTTGCGAGTGATGCATTTATCGGAAATATTGGTGGTGTGGTTGAAAGCTTGGTTGATGATTAGGCTCCCAGTCTTTAAATTTTATTGTTGTGAGAGTTTGTCTCGCCGTAGAGTAACCGGTTTGCGGTTACTCTACGGCGAGGGTCGTTGTGACTGTTGAATTGTAAACAACAGCTCCATGGTCAGCACAGATTATTGAAGGATTCTGTGTGTATGCTTGTGAAACCAGACAGCTAGAGGCTCCAGAACGTTACGGATGTAGAACATTAGGCGGCTCAGTTAGACTATGTTGACAGCTTTCCGATCATTTTGATAAACAAAAACGTCAACCTATCGGCATTTATGAGGATTTTTATTTGATTTGATTTGAGTCTCATTTCCACCGGAGCCTTAACGTGAGTCATAATAGGCTCCCCCTTAGGGCGCGTATTTATGAGGAATTGTATCTATTCTATACGTGATAATGTTTTCAGGTGTTTCAGATTAAAATGACAGCATGAGGGAGTGTGTCAAAGTGTCATTAGGTGCGTTCGATGTGGCTCGAGAAACGTGAAAAGTTATTCACTAGTCAAGAGCTCGGGAGTACATAAATAACCAAAATGTAATCGATGATTTTTTTTACTTTATCTCAGTTCAAATTCATTAATATTACACAAAAACTCGTGCACATAATCAATAAGTCATTGCACGTGTCTCTGATGTTGAATAAATGAAGAAGAGCAAACCTGCTCAGAGAACGTGAAAAAAATATACTATGCTCTCGTCAACGGGTTCCATTTCTTCTAGTCACAGTGCCCTGTGTAATTAATATTTTTAATTTCCCAGCTCTAGTCAGTGTCCAGTTTAAAGATTAATGTTTCGAGTGGTCACGGCAGAGTAAGTGTTGAACGAACTAGTTCGCGTTAGACGTTATTTTGATTGAATATTTAATTGATCCATATAATGTTTAGATGTCAACATATCTCTTTCCGAACTGTTGCTAGGAAGACTTGAACACGTTCTTGTGACCATGAAGTGTACTATTGAGTTTTTCGATGAAGATTTCCATAATTATTATTCATTCAATGGAGATCGTTATCTACACGAGATGACACACCATACCAATGGAGTGGCAGCTCTTGTAAACACGAATCTTTTTCGAACATGACACGGCTCACTATTTATTTAAATCAAAGCTTGTCTCAAGATGACGTCACATGTAGTCTTCACACGTTAGTGATTTCACTTACAAGTCCTACACTTAGGTGATAACTTCCGACTGACATGTTGACACATACAGGGGACATTCAGCAGAAAGATTGTCATCCATATTAATTTCTTATCATTACAAACCATCTACACCTCTCCAGTTTGAATTTTTGTAAATAACGATAATTTTATAA
>SDVV010045087.1:0-10098 GCA_016164225.1 Gammarus roeselii
CTCGAGCATCTCATTACTTTACTCTTACCCACGTTCACTCGAAGCTTCCTCCTCTCACACACTCTACCAAATTCAGACACTAGCCTACATAGCTTCTCCTCTGAATCCGCAACCAGGGCTGTATCATCAGCAAATAGCAACTGGCTCAACTGCCAACTCCGCTTATTCGCTTCCAACAGTTCCAAGCCACGACCCAGCACACTCGGGTTCACCTCCCTGACCACTCCATCCATATAGAGGTTGAACAGCCAGGGAGACATCACGCAGTCTTGTCTCAGTCTCACTTCTACCGTGAACCAATCACTCACCTCGCTTCCCACTGACATGCTAGGCTGCCAACATAGAAACTCTGCACCGCTTTCAACAGATGTCCGCCCACTCCATACAAACGCAACACCCTCCACAGCGCTTTCCGGTCAATCCTGTCGTATGCCTTCTCCAGACACATGAAGGCCCAGAACTCATCCTTTCCTTTGGCAAGGTACTTCTCACAGACCAGTCTCACAGCAAAAATCTGATCGGCAAACCCTCTACCACTCCTAAAGCCACACTGTTCCTCTCCAATTACGCGTTCCGTACAGTCTCTAATCCTTTTGATCAGCACTCTCCCGAACAACTTACCAACCACACATAACAGACTGATACCTCTCGAGTTGCAGCATTAATTTTTATCTCCTTTGCCCTTAGATAGTGAAACAATGCAGGCACTGCACCACTCAATCGGTACCACGCCTGTCACAAAACACAAGTTCAAGAACCTCACTAACCATTCGACCATCCAAACCAGGGGCTTACCCTGCTTTCATCACCTCCATCGCCTCCTGCACCTCTTCCCTGGTAATGTCCGCCACCCACAGCAACAATGTCAGCCTCTCTGTCATCCTCGACATTCAACAATTCATCAAAATACTCCGCCCACCTCTTCCGTACATCACCACTTTCCAACAACAACTGGCCGTTTTCATCTCTCACCACTTCCTTCTTTCAGGTCTCTCCCTTTCTCACCCTCTTCACCTCTTTCCAGAACATCTTTTTGTTCTCCTCAAAGTTCTGGCACAACCGTCTTCCCCACCTGGCATCAGCGTCCTTTTTGGCTCTCCTCATCACTCGCTTCACCTCGTTTCTCCTCTCTTTGTAGCTTTCATAAGCCACCACCGCCTTCACCTCCAACCACTCCTCAAACGCTCCTCTTTTCCGTGTCACCACCAGCATGACCTCCTCGTTCCAACACGTCGCACATCCCAGCAACGCATCCCTTAACGTCTTCCATTCTTCCTCTCCACATCTTTCAGGTTCTGTCATCTCACGTTTTCATATTCTTCCTCAACGCCTGCTGGAACACCTCGGCTCTACTTCTCACTTTCACTACCTCTCTTCCTTCTCCCACTCGTTCGTTGCCCTTACACTTCTGTTCCACTCTTAATCTACCTTCCACCAGCAGATGGCCAGACACTCCTCCACCCTCCCCTCTCAACATCCGCACATCCAACAGCCTCCCCACCACTATCCTCGATATCAGTACAAAACCCATTAGTGCTCTCTCTACCACTGCAAAACGGGCCATCCTTACCCATGTGTACTTGTGGATATCTCGCTTTTTGAACAAACCGTTCCCGACCACCAACTCCTGCTCCAAACACAGACCTTATCAGGTTTTCTCCACTGTCATTTCTACCGGGAACGCCCTACTTTCATAACATTTTCGCCACCACTACATCTTCAACTCTCGCATTAAGGTCACCCAGTCCAATTAAATTGAAATAACCTCCAAAACTCTCAATACACTCACTCAGGTCAGTCCAGAATTGCTCCCTCTCCTCTTCACTCCTCTTGCTGCCAGGTCCATAAGCACTCACAAATGCCCATCTTTCTACGCCTAACTTGACTTTTACCCATATCAATCTTGACACCTCCTTCCATTCGGTAGCGCTACAAGCCAACCGATCACTCAAAATCAGGACCACACCTTCTCGTGCCCAGCCTGCCTCCACACCAGACTTTTTTCCACTTACCTCACCAAACTCACATTCGCTCTTACCTTTCAATTTCGTCTCACTCAGCGCCAACACATCAAACTTCCGCCTTACAAACATCTCACCAATCTCTCTCCTCTTTACCTCATTCGTACTACAGCCACGCACATTCAGCGACCCTAACAATAGGGTTCGAAGAGCCGTGAGCCTCTCCTCCCCCTGCTCGTCTTGCCGTCTTTGAGGAAGGGTTTAACAGAGAACGGGATTCCTAGCCCCTTCGCTCCGCCTCTTTTAGTCGCCTTATACGACATGCAAGGGTTACGGTAGCACGATTCTACTCCCGGCTACGTGGCGCCTTTTTAGTCGCCTTCTACGACACGCGGTGGATACGGTAGCAAGATTCTAGCAGCTACTAGAGGGATATTGGGCTAAGGTGAGTGTGCAGCTTTGCGCTACTGCTATTATGAACATGTTAGGTGCAACAGACAAACCGTCCGATTTTCTAGAGATACAAACAACGTTTGAAGTCTGTTGTTAAGTGGGATCAGGCAACAGAATACAAGTCAAAAGGTTTAGTCCATCTAAAATTCATGCATCTTATCCACTCGTTTGAAATATAGTTTCAACTTGCCTATAAAACGTCATGCTCCACTTGCCATGGCCTTTCTGCCCCATCTCAATTCGTTCAACATTCTTATTTAGCCGAGCTCACCTTGCAATCTCGTAAGTATCTCCTCTCAATAAATCTGGTGTACCCTTCACGCCCCAATCTTGCAAGTACCCTCTCGGTTTGTCTGGGATACCCTTCAACTTCGCCGGTCGCCTCCTAACTTGTTAGGCGTACCCTTCTATGTCGCCAGTTCTCTTTCAATTAGTCAAGCGTCCCATCCGCTCCAACCTTGCCAATCTATTCTTAATCAGTCAGGCGTCCGCCTCCAATCACGCTAGTGTCTCCTCTCAATTACTAGGGCGTTGTTTCTTCTCTTGCCAAATCTCCCTCCCACAAGCTAGTCCCCACTCACTGGAGCTCTTCACGAGGCCTTGCTTTATGTAGCGCAGGTAGTTTAGGAAGTCACACACCGCGATAATCTGTGAACAGGTGATCAGATTAGCTTCAGGATGAGTAACCTCTTGACTGACAGATCTAACCTGCGAAGTTCAGCTAATACGATAACTTTACTCTTTCACTCAAGAAGGTTGCGCCGTCGACCTGTTCCTGATCCGTCTTTTGAACATGCCTTATATTGAAAATACAGGACTTCGTCGTTCGGTTCTCAACATTTATTGCCTGCATGAGAATTTTATACAACAGTTTATCTGTAGTTTGCAAACAGTTGTGCACTTAAATCAAGCATCGTAATTATTTTAATCCATAGAAGATGCTCTCCTTGAGTGGTCAAGCAGCAGTAATGCAACAAAGGCGGTTTCGGATTGAACGACGCTCGCCATGACAACGGTCCCTGCTCAAACTACCACTAGTTGTTACTCTCGTTGTGACAACGACTCGTACTTGAACCCCTCTTCCCGCTATGAAGACTCCTGCTTGAATTACTTTCGTCTTTGCAACGGCTCGTACTTGAAGGGCCCTCACCATAACAACGGCTCCTATTTCAATGTACTCTCTCGTAACAATAGCTCCCGAGTAAACCACTCTTATATGTCATGACTATCTAAATCGTTAAAAAGTCAGTTGCCTGGAAGAAAAACTTTCAGATTGCTTAGTACATTATTTTTGCCGTACTCTCACGGTCCTGTCGTGCTGTGGCATTCATACCTCCGGTTTTGTTCTGCACTCGGGTCGTACAGGTGTTTTGGGTAGTCGTGGGGTCACCAACTTGTCCAAAACCAACAGCTCTCGCATGAACTACTCTCGCAAGGACAACGACTTCTGCTTGAACTCTCTGCACGACAACGACTACTTCCTGAAATACGCGAACTCACCCTGTTCCTGGCGAGCTGCGAGATGTAGTACCAAGTGTGAGGCTGTTTACTACCAAGTCTGAAACGGTACTTGCAGAAGCGAGCCACCTCCAGTAGTACGCACTTTCTGCGAGGGTCGGAGAAAGGGTAATGGTTCAGTTACCATTGCATGACCTTCACCGCTATCAAGAATACTAGTTGAAAGTCAATTTACATAGATAACAGCCATTAGGCATTTCAACAGATATCGGTAGTGAAAAATTGGCCACTCCCCAACCTTCATCGAATCAATTTTTGGGACAGAGTTGTTATACATTGAGAATATAATTAAAAAATGTTCCAATGGAATAACCTGTTTATTGAATGTTTACCTCAGCTTTTGTGCAATACCATTGAGTAGCAGAACAGAGATGGTTACAGAAGCCAGATAAGGAATAGTTTTAATGAAATTTAATTTTTATTTAGCTTAAGGAAAATGTATAAAATATGTAGCTTTATTCTAACCGATTGTACTACCAACTCAGTGACAAACACTCTTGCTGTTTGTACAGAACACTAGCGCACGGATCAAATTCTTAGCACAAACGTAATATTTCAAACGTACAGTAATAAGCAAAAAAATATAGAGAAACTGGAACGCGAGACTTGACATGGAAAAAATATGTGGTTTTCATTCAATTTTGAGGTAGCAAACTATAATTTAATATAACGAATGTTTGAAAATAAGGCCACACACGCTCTTCAAATCTGAAGGTAGCTGCTACTCTTGCAGCAGTGCATTTCATAAACCAATCAACCTCATTTTTGTAACATCAATAGAAAAAGTGGCAATGCAAGTTAATAAATAATTAGAAAACAACTAGGGGGCAAATGAATAGATTAGATTACGGAAGTCCATCACAACATGAGTTCAATCGTCGTCCTAGCTCGAAGTTCATTCATTCGGGTAGGTTTTCAGTCAGTCTTGTGCTTCTTCTCATCTCTTTTTCTTCTTTATGTATGTATAGACATGTAGACATACAGCCGTTTCTCCCTCCAGGGGAATGGCTAAGTTAGGCACAGACACAGAGGGGAGAGGCGCCCAATCTCCCAGCCACAAGACCGCCGAGTCCCTGCCGAGGCTCGAACTCGCGACATGCAGCACAAGAGGCTGGCACTGCAGTCGGATACGCTAACCACTCGGCCACAGCGGCCTCTTTTTCTTCTTTCTAACGTGAATAAAGGATCTAGGCGTTGATCTGCAAAAAAAGTCTTGATTTTTCTGCTCCTTCAGTCGTAGATGCCGGTAGTCTTACCGATTAGATTAGCCCAGGTTAAAGGGAACATCCCCACAGGGCAAGTCCTGCGGGCACCACCGTAAGACACTGAGACCATCAACTCTAACAAGTTTGTCGCTCTCCGGTGTGCGGAAATTAAAATGATTTTAAACTTCCAGTTGCGGCACATATGCACGCCAGAGGCAAGGCATACAGGAAAAGCGGTAACGAAAATACACAGCTATCTAAGCAGATTTTCGTTTCCGTGCTCTTATTAATGTACGGAAGTGCGTTGTGAGGTGGAAGAACCCCTTCGCTGGATTAGATTAGAATGACGAGGCATTCTAGCGCACTGGAGTCAGAGTCTTTCTGACACTGAACGTCAAACAAGCGAACAATGGTGCATCACCGGTGTGCGCAGGGCCACAGGAAGTACAGGAACTCCAATGGTGTTGAGCACCAGACTCATAGTCGTCCTCAAGATACCGGGAGCAATGCGCCCAACAAATGCTGAAGGGAAAGAATAAGAAGAGACAGGAAACGGGGATACCATGCAGATCTACATTCAGTGTAGGGAATCTCACGGATGAGAACAGCAAGAATGGAAGAAAAGGAAATGAAAGAGTCAAATGAAACATTGCATGCAAGAAAGAGTGCAACTTGATAGTTATTAGAATCGGTGTGCATGTGCACACGCGCGTGCGGGGGCTCTGTGTGAAGAGTAGAGAGCTCTGAACATAAATAAGGAGGGGTTCATTACCCCCCCCCCATCAGGTGGAGGAGAGCAGCTTTTCGTGAAGTGTATGTGGTAATACCAGTCTGTCCTTGGTATTGGAAGTGATTTTTTTCAAGTGTTCGGGAATATCAGGTCTGTTATTGAACAGATTGTGCTGGTCAAATCATGTAAGCTGTTTTGTTCATATAGTGTTTCTTGGGGTTCGGTTAGAAAGAGAGTCGTCGAGGTAATCATGGGAGGGGAAATAGTGGGACTTGCAAAGGTCGTGGGTTTTTGATAAGTCGATTCTTAAGGAATTCGTTCAGTTGAAGAGATATAGATGCGACACAATCTTCGAGTTTTGCGGGACGTTCATCGGCTGTAGTGAATGCTGTGGTGCAGTTTTCAGTTTCTTGCTCAAGAACACCCATCATTTTGCATAGGGTATTTTGTAGTTCGCGCATACTCGTTGCCAACTTCTCGATGCGATCACCGGTGCCGTGATCTCCGCCCGGGGCGGGGTCATCTGGCGGTGGGGACATCGAAGAAATGTAAACTCTTTGAAGCTGGAATATTTGTTTTTAGCTCACTAGAGGGGTTGCTAACCCCTCTCCGTTGTTGTTTTTTCTTGACCTTCATTAGGCCCCCGATTAGCGCCGGGGGTCGGTTGAACCTCCTTGGTGGTGGATGATGGCTTTCGACTCCTAGCTAATCTGAGTGTCTTCTTGACCAGCTGCACCGATTCCACGTTCATTTCAACCCAATAAACAGGAGACAAACAAACGTGCATTTTCATGTCCCAGCCTAAATAATGGACAGACTTTTCCAGAATAGGCGGTTCTCTAAGAAGTTATTAATTAGCACGGGAAGTAGCATGGTGGCCATTAGGAAGAGAGTGTTTAGTAGTCACTCATTGCAAGCTATGCCAACACAACACAGCATTGGCACTACGAGCTCACAGCATGCCGCCAAATGAAGAACGTAATGTTGCTATGTACAGCCATTCAGAAAGGTTCACACCAAACAATGTACCTTACTTTGAGGACGATGCAAAATGTATCAAAAATTATTATTAGTGAAGCAAGCAGCTTCAACAACCACCGAGGAAAATAAAGACCAATTGAAGCTCAGCAAAAGCCTCATCCAAGGTTGATAAGAAATGCTTTACTCCCTTTGTTGCGTAGCTGTGGATTATGTTGGACACAGCAATGACAATAATGGAAATGTATCAAGGCGATCATAAATGTCCAATATAGGTAAACAAGGTCACTAAAAAACTATTTTTATCATGCATGCATGATAGCAGGTAGTTTACGGAATTTAGTTTTCATTGGAACTACGGTCAATATAGATAGCTACTATAGCCAACACATTAATTGTAAATCATGTATAAAAAAACACTCGTCTCATCAGCTAACCCCAAACTGAAAGCACTTCAACCAAAGCAAGTAAACACAGAGAACCAACCAATCGAAGAGTACTGAAAGATGTTTTGAAGAGGAAGAACAAATAAACGAACAAGATGCACAGATGTTTATAATCCTGGTAAGGTAGAAACCTCGAAAAAAGGTAGCTACACTAATCAACATCATTTGATGCACTGGTTTTCACAATTTCTAAATGAACAACACCACGAGTAGCTAATGAATATGCTGAACATTGATAAATAAGAGAAATCAAAATATCAATGTTAAATCTGGTTCACTCGAAGAGAAATGGACTTTCTGCAACAACCAAAAAGTTTACAGAACTATCAGGAGTAGGAGAGAGAGACTAGCAAGGAATCCTACTAAAATCATGTGGTATAAACCAATTGCACCATACGCACATTTTATCTTTCCTGAGAGGTAGAAAATCATCGAGTGATAAACAGTAATGTAGCTGCACGAAGCCCTTCATAATTACGATTTGTTAGCAAGGTAATGAATGATCCCCTAGATTCCGAGATAGTAAAATTCGAGAGTGATTTCTATGAGAAAGGATCACACTTAGTCACCAACTGTGAGACGGAGAAGCTGCAATTGAAGCATTCACATGTCAAAAACACCATTAAAAAAATTAATACCTTAAAACAACAGGGAAACTGATACAATTAGGATACAAGGTGTTGGATAACCTTGACTTGACAATCGAGACGCTTTGCAAAGCTGAAATTTGATATTGAGTAAAATTTTGATGAATAGCCCAAACAGTGAACAGTGATGATGCAAAGTGGTGCAATGGAAGATTTAAAGAAATACGAAACCAAATGCACACATAGTCTTTTCCTGCACACGTTTGACCATTCCCAAACCAGAATATGAACACATTATGCGGGGAGCTGGTAAGGTCAGTTCAATCCATTGATTTTGGGACAGTAATAGTTGGTTTCTAAAGCAACCGACGCTCTGACGGCTGGTTAGGAATCTAATTCCAGTAAATAATAGAAGTCAGTGCAGCAAAAGATGAGTATCCTTGCGGAATGTCGGCGCAATACCACAATCGGTCGGGTTTGGTATTCATGCAGAAGACCAGCTGTAGACGACTAACCTCAAAAAACTAGTAAACAGCAGGTAAAGAGGTAGGAGACTTCTATCACAAATAATCCTATAATTCTTTGAAGCGAACAAATTTGAATAGGTACCCCGAAACAATAGGTAAAACTTACCCATGTAGCAGTTTCTTGTAAACAAATACTACCTGCTCGATCCTCTAGGGGTCATGCTAACAAACTATGGTAGTCGTTCCTAGCGTATCATCCAAGGCAAGAGCTATTATATTAACCCTCGCAGGACCGTATCGCCATACATGTTTTTTCCCACATAACTTTTTACTATTATGCAGTTCTTTTGAACTAATGGTAGTTACATAGGGTTTAAATTACAGGCTGTGGAGTCCAAAAACCATCTTTTGTAATGATTTTTTTTCCCTTAAATTTTCGAAACTCTCAGTCTTACACAGCTCCCAAACACATCGCTGAATTTGTAGTAAAATATTGCCAATTTTGGTGCTATTCATTTTGATCTAATTATGCATTTATACAACATCAACAACTTTTTTGATCGAATATATCGACTTTTTTTATCATGAATCAGGAATTGTAATCAAAACTACCAACTTGACGCAAAAACTCCTGAAGAACCAATTGTAGCTTGTCTTCTTACGAATAAAACGGAATAAACCACATTATTCCAACTACTATAGTAATCGAGCTACATGCAAAGGCGCAAATCCTATATTTGATATTCTACGTATTTTTAGCCAAAATTTCATATTTTACAAAGTTTTTGCAAATATTTCATCAACTAAAAGAGCAAAAATACTGAAATCTCATAGATTTTTACTCCTCAGGTCATTCTCCATCGAACCAGCACTATTTCAGCCTTGAGAGAGAATATTTGGGGCACTTACAAGCTATTAGTGCCAAAAAATTATTAAATTCCTACTTATTATCACTAAAAATGTCGAAAGTTATTTTGAAATTTCTGATGATCATTTTCTAATTTTGTATCAACCTATTGATTTTTCAGAGCATTAAAACAAATATTACCATATACATAAGTACAGGCTTGAAAGTAAAATAAAATGTCTATTACATTATTCCCTATCTTTCATTAACAAACTCTCTAAGTCAACTTAGCAAAAAAAAATCCTATAAAAGTTGGTTCATGTCCCATCACTTCAATTCAAACAGTTTTCTTTCAATATCGTGTTCTATTAGCCCACCCAGCACGCTTTTACAAAAAAATGCCGGTCCTGCGAGGGTTAATCAATCCAGTATTTAAGGTAGGTAGCGACACAAACAGCTGTTGAAAATAAAAACAGGCATCCCAAGCAGGTAGCTTGCTTTCGCGTTGAGGCATTGAGGACATTATGAGAAGAGGATTAGGTATTGATCATCACGGGTAATAAAACAAAGATTCACAGAATATTAGGATTAGCAGTCATAGAGGGAAGGAGGTCGAGTAAACATTTAGAGCGCTAGCCAAACAACATTTCAGGTATTAGCATAAGAATATGCAAACAGAGTTAATAGGTTCATAACCTGGTATCATCTGGATGAGCTCTGTAGGAAAGAGAAGAAACAACCGTGGTCAGAAAAAAAGATGAAGAAAAATACAGGTAAAGCTACATCTCATCTCACACAAAGGAGTGTTAGCTACTGGTAATTTAAATGGTGAGATCTTATTAGGTAGCTAGCTACTAATTAATATACCCAAATGGAGAGATGGAATGAGGGGTTTAGTGCACAATC
>SDVV010045088.1:0-10098 GCA_016164225.1 Gammarus roeselii
GTGTGAGATGTGTTGGTGTGTGGAATGGCTTGCCTGCTGACATAGTGCAGTTGACAGATATCACTCGCTATAAGCAAGCCCTTGCTGATCTGATGTACCAGGAGTTTTTAGATTTTGACTGGGCTGATGAAGTTTAATTTATTTGTAGGGATGCGTGTGTAAGCATGTATGTTTTTTTTTTCAGTTGATATGTATATGTGTGTATATATGTATGTGTATGTTTTATATTGTGACCAACATAGCTGCTGTATGATCAGTTGCCTGAAGCACAAATTTCTAGTTTTTTCCGCTCCATTGTTTTGCCGGTCTTTGCAGTCTGGCGTGCTGTGGCATTTGTGCCTCCTGTCATGCTCTGCACTCAGGCCTTGCTGGGGTGTGGGGTGGTCTTGAGGCAACCAAGGTGAGAAACCAAGGTGAGAAACTCCTGAAGCCACATTGTTCCTCTCCAATTGCGCAATCCGCAAATTCTCTAATCCTTTTGATCAGCACTCTGCCATACAACTTACCGACCACACACAAAAAACTGATACCTCTTGAGTTGCAGCATTCATTTTTATCTCCTTTCCCCTTATACAGCGTCACAATGCAGGCACTACGCCACTCAATTGGTACCACGCCCGCCACAAAACAAATGTTCAGTTGCCTCACCAACCTCTCGACAATTGTTATTCCGCCCTTTTTCAGTCACTCGGTCGCAGCGCCATCCAAACCAGGGGCTTTCCCTGCTTTCGTCACCTCCACCGCCTCCTGCACATCTTTCCTAGTTAAGTCCGCACCAAGTCTCTCTCCAAAAACCGGCATCCGCGCATCATCACCTACAGCAGCAATTTCAGCCTAGCCTCTCTGTCATCCTCGACATTCAACAATTCATCAAAATACTCGGCCAACCTTTTCCGTACACCACCACTTTCCGTCAACAACTGGCCGTTCTCATCTTTTACTGCCTCCTCCTTTCCGGTCTCACCCTCTTCGCTGCTTTCCAGAACATCTTTTAGTTTTCCTCAAAGTTCTGGCTCTACCGTCTGCCCCACCTGGCATCAGCGTCGTTTTTGGTTCTCCTCACCACTCGCTTTACCTCCTTCCTCGTCTCCTTATAGTTGTCATAGGCCACCACCGACTTCACCACCGCCAGTTTGACTTCCTCGTTTCACTACTCGCAGCCCTTCCGTCTGCACCCGCCCACACGTCGCGCACCAGACACATTTCTCGAACATCTCAACAAGGCATCTATGTATGTCTCCCATTCATTCTCCACATCTTGCAGGTCCTGCTCTCTCACGTTGTCAAATTCCTCCCTCAACGCCCGCTGGAAGTCCTCCGCTCAGCTTTTCTCATTTAGCTCACTCACTTCCACAACTTCTCTTTCTCCTCCCCCTCCTTTGTTCCCCTTCCACCTAAGCTCCACTCTCAATCTTCCCTTCACCAGCAGATTGTCAGACACTCCTCCACCTTCTCCTCTCAACACCTCTCAACAGTCTCCGCACCGCTCTCCTCGAAATTTGCACATGATCCATCAGCGCTCTCTCCACCACTTCACCATGGGCTATCCTTACCCATGAGCACTTGTGAATGTCTCGCTTCTTGAACAGGCTGTTTCCCACTACCAGCTCCTACTCCATGCATAAACCTATGAGATTTTCTTCACTGTCATTCCTACCAGAAACGCCATACCTCATTATCACATTATCCACTACTGCATCTCCCACTCTCGCATTAAGGTCGTCCAGTACAACCACATTGAATTGACTTCCAAAACTCTCAAATAACTCTCAGGTCAGTCCTAAGTTGCTCCCTCTCCTCCTCACTCCTCTCATTACCAGGTTCGTACGCACTCACAAATACCCATTTTTCTACGCCAAACTTTACTTTCATCCGCATCAATCTTGAGGACACCTCTTTCCACTCGGTAACGCTACTAGCCAGTCGATCACTCAATAGCAACACCACACCTTCTCTTGCCCACCCATCATCCACGCCTGACTTTCTTTCACTTACACCTCCAAACTCACGTTCGCCCTTACCCTTCAACTTAGTCTCACTCAGCGCCAACACATCTAACTTCCTCCTCACAAACACATCATCAATCTCTCGCCTCTTCGCTTCATTCGTAGTACAATCACGCGCATTCAGCGACCCTAACAAAAGGGTTCGGAGAGGCTTGAGCCTCACTTCCCCTCGCTCGTTTTGCCATCTTTTAGGGAGAAATTTTACAGAAGAGGGGATTCCTAGCCCCCTCACCCCGCTCCTTATTAGTCGTCTCTAACGACACGCAGGGATTGCGGTAGCAGTATTCTAAGCCCCGGCTACAGGGCTCTAGTCGCCGGCTACAGGGCTCTAAGGGAAATGCGCTCAATATACTATCAATTGATACATATCAAACCTGTCAACGTCCCAAACCAAAATCTCTTGCTCGTAGCTGACCAGGGCTGAACGCACCGTCTCAGACCTGCACGATGATCCATGCGAAAATGGCCTTCCTTCGACCCATAACCAGATTTTTTTTATTAATACTCGTCTAGGCGACCGACAGGCCGTGAGTGACAGTAAACGGTATAGAATAGAACCACACCAACTATAGCTTAGACCTTACTTTTCCTTACCCCAATTTCCCTTGTCTGAGGCATTAGTTCTTCAATGGACGAACAATAGAGAATATCGTGCTACCTCTTCTGACCTACTGGAGCTGACTCACACTAATAGTCTAACGGAGTTCTACCTCCAGGAAACCCTCCTGGTGCTATACAAACTATCCTTCCCCAGACCGCCTTCACGTTGTGGACCTCATCATGACCATAAAGCAACAGGGAACACCACGACAATTTAAATCCCTTGGTGGAATAGCCCATGCGAAATAGCAAAATGACAACGAAAGCGTGCATGTAAGCGATATGGGTGCAACAACATTTGGACTGATTAAATTCCTAAAAAACAAATGGCATAAACATGAAATACCCACTTTTATCTTGAAAAACTAATCATGGGAGTACTTCATACCAGCAAATGATTTGAGAACACCCATGGCTAAGGTGTGGTTCTGCATACGAAAAATGACCGGGAAGTGCAGTTCCCATCCACCTCGAACTGTCCATTAGCTCAGATTCTGGATATAGACCAACATTTCAAAGCACAAAACGTCTATCTCTTACGGAACAAAAGCACCTTGATTTCTCCCCAAACCTCTTGGCGTACCCGAAATCCTCAGTGCATGTCGCGTCTCAACACCTCTGCTCCAGGTGAGGAACGAATTTCCTATGAGAAGATCCGCCCCCTACATCCTACTGCACTTTCTTACCTATGTCGTATTCTTATCCTAGTCTGCCTAGTGATGAATCGTCCAGTTACCGTCCCACTGGAGGCACTCAGGGTATCTGGGGTGACCGTGGAAGGAACTCCCACGATTCCAGTATCCTATTTCTATTTAATCAGTCTAGTTTTCTTTATCCGTGAATAGCGGAAGAGCGAGGCAGCGGTGATCGCTGCACACCTTTATTTCAATCCTCAGGTAGAGATAGTCAACAAATATATGACTACTAGATCACTGCAATCATATTTTGCTGACAGATACACAACTATAGTGATTGAGGTGGACGACTAAGTATGAAAAACACACAGTTCTCTTCTACAGATACAGACACTTGGCCGAATACCCCAGAAAGGGGGGTGGCCGACGGCAAGGCGCACCTCACACCTTCATACGCTCACACTCGAACAACTTGGCCCTTTTGCACTAAAGGGTCCAGCCGGTAACCCCGCAACACACACTCAGAGTCACGAGTGCGTTCCGAGGATCCGTTGTCAGCAGCAGGGCCCGACAGTTTTCACTGGTTTACTTCTGCCGCATCATGATGGCCGGGCCCTCCCACCCACGACCATCCCGACAACGTGATGTCAAGGAGGGGAAAGCACATCAGAGCAGCGTCAAAACCAACCATTCACAACCATTCTCCACTCATGCTTGCTCATTGCACGCTCTCTCGCGACTTCCACATTCAAGTCTCTCCTTCCTAACGCCTGCTTCACACAATCCATCCATACAAACTTCAGTCTATCTCTAGGCCTGCGACTACTCGCCTTCGCCTACACCACCTTTTTTACCAATCTCCCTTCATCCATCCTCGCCATGTGCCCGAACCATCTCAGAACACGCGAATCCACTCGGTCCTCCAACTTTGTCGACATCCCCGTTCTGATTCAAACCATGTCTCTCAGCGACTCTCCAGTCATGCTCCTCAAACATTTCATCTCCAAAACATCCAACCTTCTTCTCTCCTCTGCTCTCACCTCCCAAGTTTCAGCTCGTATAGCACATTTGGGACAACGACACTCTCGTACAGCCCTCTCGTTGCTTCCATCCCCAACATCCTGCAGCTCATTACACTCTTTAGGGCACCCAGCACTTTACCCCTCCACTAGTTCAGTCCTCTCCACATGTAAGCCCAGATACTTGAAACACTGAACTTCTTTCAACAACTCTCCATTTAGGGGGAGAGGACACTAATTCTGCTCGCATCAACAGTCCTCGATCATCTCATTACTTTACTTTTACCCAAGTTCACCCGATGCTTCCTCCTCTCACACACTCTACCAAACTCAGACACTAGCCTACATAGCTTCTCCTCTGAATCAGACACCAGAGCCGTAACATCCGCAAACAGCAACTGGCTCAACTGCCAACTCCGCTCATTCTTCTTTCCATACTCAGTGTAAGTGTGATCATTGTTGACCATCTTTTATTTTTTTCACCGCTGAGTGACTTTGACTCCAATGCGCACGATCCTAATTTCTCTCGTTGCTCAGGATGCTGGAAAACAACCCCGGTGTGTTCGACCGTCTTTCCGCGGCGCCGCTGGACCCACGCACTGAAGACGAGATACGCAAGGATCTTCACAGACAGTTCCCCAGACACGAGATGTTCCTGCGCAGAGGGGGGCAGGCGTGAGTAGGAGAATATTTGGTGGAGTGTATTTTGAAGAATGTTTGAATCACCATTGCAAATGACGAAGCATTGCTACGAAGAAGAGAAAGTTGAATAATTTTTCTAGACAACCAAAATACCTGCACGGATCAATGATGATCATTTCGTAATGCCTCTACAAATTGCAGCATTCCCCTCTCCACTCTTCTCCCTGTTGCTCATTTTGATTCACAACCAATCTGTGATATAAGGTCATTCAATTTCTTTGCTTACACTTCTAAGTCGCGCCTTGAAATTTTCCTTGTCATATTATTTGATTAAAAGAAATCAGCTTGTATTTTGTGTTTAGCGATCAAGACAAAAAATACAGAGCGTCCATCTTGTCTACTTTTAAATCACTTATAAGTGTATGGGTACGTTAATTGACGAATATGAAATGCCTGGGCTCTTGCCACGGGGATAGCGTTCGTTATTTGTTAATAAACTCCTCTCCCCCTTCAGGCAAGAAGACCTGTTCCAGGTGCTGAAAGTTCACTCGCTTGTGTGCGGTGACGGCTACTGCCAGGCCCACGCTCCCCTCGCCGCCGTTCTCCTCATGCAGATGCCCGCTGAACACGCTTTCTGGTGCCTTAGGGCCATATGCGATAAATACGTGCCTGGCTACTACAGCCATGGACTGGTGAGCGATGAAATGCACAAAAAGTTAGGAGGTTTTGGGCGTTGCGCTCTCGAGCAATTCGTCTCAACTCTCATATTTTGTTTTAATTCGTCATGTTGTATTACACAGGATACTTGTTTCCCGTATTTTTCCGGCACTCAGGGCCTCGCACTCTATTCCAAATCTCATAAGTTCGTGAATTGTGTTGGTTCTACCTAAGGGATGTGCTACTGCTCGGTGCACCGCAGGTGTGCTGTTGCGCAATGCTCTTAGCAATTAAGAGCTCCCGAGCAAAGCAATTTGAGGTAACCTACTCATTGCTGGCACGGATTTCAGGGTCATTATGCCTTAAAATTTTGTCAAGTAATCTCGGTCCCTCTTATCAATAGCTATTTACAGTGCACACAAAGAGTGACCTGTATTATTGTGGAGACTTCATTATGTTCCAGTTCTGATGAGACTTGTCTGTGCTTGCCAAAACCTGGTTACGAATTGGAATGAGAAATAAAAGTTTGTTGGACTTGATAACTGCTGAGGCTCCGTTTCCTCTTAAATCCAGTAGTTCCACATCATACATGTAATCGTTTGCCTATGCTTTTGTTTCCATCTTCGTAATCCTTTCATTTGACTGCCCTGTAAGGGAATTCCTCAATAGCTGTCCCTATACCAATGCAAATAGGAGAAATTAACAGCAATTGTCGAGCGAGCAGTTCGTTGCATGAGAATGAGTCTAGCCTTTGTCTTACTGCACTGAAAAGACAAAAACCTAAGGGATTCTTCGGCATTACTCAAGTTAATCTAATAATACGTGAATTTGTGCAGGAGGCTATTCAGGTGGACGGCGTCATCCTGTTCAAACTCCTCAAAAAAGTCTCGCCCTCAGTCTACAAACTTCTGGTGAGTCGTAGGCTCACTGACCCCATCCTGTCTGCTTAAGCTGTGCCAGTCAGTTAAAGCTACCTATTAGAGCGACCGTTTTGTAATACCTGGCTAGATGTTCGGCAGTCCGTGTTCCCAATGATCTTGACAGGTTACAGCAGCTGAATGTTGCTTGCCCTTGATCGGACAAAACCTACACTGTATCATTTTTTATTTCTGATGTTATATATAAAGTTATATCAAATGAATACCAAATTGGCCTCCTCAAGCTGCTTCATCCTGAATTAGAATTCGTCAAGTGGTTACGCAGAGAGTAGTGCTGTGAACCAATATTCGTGCCGCCCTATTCCAAAATTACCCTGTACCTCAGTTATGTATCATATGTGCCTGTTTTCTTCCCTCCACACAGAAGAAACAGAAGATCGACCCTGTGCTGTACATGACGGAGTGGTTCATGTGCCTATTCTCGAGGTCGCTGCCGTGGGCCAGCGTCCTCAGGGTCTGGGACATGTTCTTCTGTGAAGGTGGGAATTCTGATGAAACATCTGTCCAGTTACAAGCATCTCTCCTCTCTCATGAAGAAGGTAGTGCTTTCATTTTGTCGGCGCTATTCGACCTAGTAAAGTTCTATCAACCCGATCCTCAACCAAGCTTAATTACAGATACAGAAACCAGGCCGAAATCCCCCAGCAAGGGGGCTTGCCGACGACAAGACGCACCTCACACTCTCATACACTCACACGCCTTAGCTATTTTGCGCAAAAGGGTCCGGCCGGAGACCCCGCAACACACCCTCCTGGTCATGAGTGCGGTTCGTGGTCAGTGTCGGCAGCAGGGCACGACAGCGTAACTGTTTTACCCCTGCCGCGTCATGATGACCGGACTCCCCACGACCATTCCGTCTCTCAACGATATGCCTAGGGCGGAAAAGCACATCAGGGCAGCGTCAAAACTCGTTCACTATCATTCTCCACTCACGCCTATCCAGTGCACGCTCTCTCGCTACCTCCACTCTCACGTCTCTCCTTCCTAACGCCTGCTTCACACCATCCATCCCCCCAAACTTCGGTCTCCCTCTAGACCTCCGTCCACTCGCCTCTGACTTCAACAACTTTTTCACCATTCTCCCTTCATTCATCCTCACCATGTGCCCGAACCATCTCAGAACACGCAAATCAACTCTGTCCTCTAACTTCTTCACCATATAAGTTCTGATGCGAACCACCTGTCCCTCAGAGACACTCCAGCCATGCTCCTCAAAGATTTCATCTCGAAAACATTCAACCTTCTTCTCTCCTCTGCTCTCACCCCCCAAATCTCAGCTCCGTACTGCACAGTTGGGACAATGACACCCTCATACAGCCCTCTCTTTGCTTCCATCCCAAACGTCCTGCAGCTCATTCGCTCTTCAGTGCACCCAACACTTTACACCCCTCCTTTACTCGCGACTTCACCTCAGTTTACACTAATTCAGTCTTCTCCTTGCTTGCTAACCACACTTAGCAAGACTGATACCTCTCGAGTTGCCGCATTCATTTTTCATCTTATTTGCCCTTATACAGCGGAATAATGCAGGCACTGCGCCACTCAATTGGTACCAAACCTGCCGCAAAACACCAGTTCAGTATCCTCACCAACCATTCGACAATCGTTACTCCACCCTTTTCAGGCACTCGGTCGCAACGCCATCCAAACCAGGGGCTTTCCCTGCTTTCCTCACCTCCACCGCCTCCTGCACCTCTTTTTTAGTAATGTCCGCCACAAATCTCTCTCCCAAAACTGGCATCTGAGCACCAACACCCACAGCAACAATGTGGGTGGTGGTGTAATCCTCGACATTCAACCACTCATCAAAATACTCGGCCCTCCTCTTCCGTACATCACCACTTTCCAACAACAACTGGCCGTTTTCATCGTACACCACTTCCTCCTTTCCCGGCTCCCCTTTCTCACCCTCTTCACCTCTTTCTAGAACATCTTTTTTGTTCTCCTCAAAAGTTTGGCACAACCGTCTGCCCCACACACATTCTTCGCACATCTCAGCAACGCATCTCTTAACGTCTCCCATTCTTCCTCCACATCTTTCGGGTCCTGTCCTCTCACATTGTCATATGCTTCTCTCAACGCCTGTTGGGACTCTTCAGCTGTGCTTCTCACTTTCAGTTCACTCACTTTCACTACCTCTCTTCCTCCTCCCACTCTATTTCTGCCCTTCCACCCCTGCTCCACTCTTAATCTACCTTCCACCAGCAGCTTCCCCACCACTCTCCTCGATATCAGCACAAAATTCATCAGCGCTCTCTCCACCACTGCACCACGGCTATCCTTACCCATATGTTCATATTTCGCTTCCTGAACAAACTGTTCCCGACCACCAACTCCTGCTCCATACACAGTCCTATCAGTTTTTCTCCACTGTCATTTCTACAGGGAACGCCATACCTTCCTATCACATTTTCCACCACTGCATCTCCAACTCTCGCATTAAGGTCACCCAGTACAACTGCATTGAATTGACCTCCAAGACTCTCAATACACTCACTCGGGTCAGTCCAAAATTGTTCCCTCTCCTTCTCACTCCTCTCGCTACCTGGACCATATGCACTCACAAATACCCATCTTTCTAAGCCTAACTTTACTTTCACCCACAACAATTTTGATGACACCTTCTTCCACTCGGTAACGCTACTAGCTAACCGATCACTCAATATCCAAACCACGCCTTCTCGTGCCCAACCTTCCTCCACATCAGACTTGCGTCCACTTACCACACAAAACTTTCATTCTCTACCTTTCAATTTTGTCTCATTCAGCGCCAACACATCAAACTTCCTCCTCACAAACATCTCACCAATCTCCCTCCTCTTAACATCATCCGTATTACAGCCACGCACATTCAGCGACCCTAACAATAGGGTTCGGAAAGGCGTGAGCCTCTCCTCCCCCCGCTCGTCTTTCCGTCTTTGAGAAAGAGTTTTACAGAGAACGGTATTCCTAGCCCCTTCACCCCGCCCCTTATAGTTCCCTATTACGACACGCAGGGGTTACGGTAGCACGATTCTACTCCCGGCTACGGAGCGCCCTTTTAGTCGCGTTTACGACACGTGGTGGATACGGTAGCAAGATTCTAGCGCCCCGGCTACAAAGCTCAATAGTTGTAAATTTTTATGTATGCAGTTAACATACATAAATGAAGTTATAATGTTCTCGCTTTATCTAGACCGAAATTTTGCTCTAGTTTGCACATACTTGTTGTATTTCGTGTCTCGAAATTTTATTAAGAAAGTATGGCTTTAGGAGTGGTGTGGCTTTAGGAGTGGTAGAGGGTGTACCGATCAGATATTTGCAGTGAGACAGGTATGTGAGAAGTACCTTGCCAAAGGAAAGGATGTTTTCTGGGCCTTCGTGGATCTGGAGAAGGCATACGACAGAATTGACAGGGAATCGCTGTGGAGGGTGTTGCGTTTGTATGGAGTGGGCGGACATCTGTTGAAAGCAGTGCAGAGTTTCTATGCTAACAGCCGAGCATGTGTCAGAGTGGGGAGCGAGGTGAGTGATTGGTTCACAGTGAAAGTGGGACTGAGACAAGGCTGCGTGATGTCTCCCTGGCTGTTCAACCTCTATATGGATGGAGTGGTCAGGGAGG
>SDVV010045089.1:0-10098 GCA_016164225.1 Gammarus roeselii
TAGGAACATTTACATTGTTTTATGGGTATCGTTTCAGTTTCGTTTCAATGCATATTTTTCAATGACTATTTAGATGGACAATGAGACAAGTTTATTAGTATAAATTTTTTATGAACATTAGAGCATACAAGGATTATTTACATTTTTATGAACGTTTAGAGGACAAAACCTTTCGAGGTACACGTACTTTCATCATTAAGTCGACTACATTCGCCAAACACGGTCTCACCCGGCTTGCGTCTCTTCAATGTTAGATCCGTTTCTTCATCGATTTCATTAGCCAAGGCACATCGCTCCTCTTTTTAGTGACGGACGGTTTATTTTCAATGGATTTCTTGGGAATGTCCGGGTGCCCATAGGCAAGAGTTGTGCATGCGTCGAGATAGTACCGCTTATTCTCAAATTTACTGTGGCAGTTTTTGATACTGCGTACAGTTTTGAGTTGGCATGCTTGCGCACGAATGTTGTGTATTGACTCGAAGTGTGTGTTTGTTTTCTGGTTATGTATATCTCTGTATTGTTCATGTTTGATTTTGGCTTGTGTCTGGTAATTGACACCTTTAGCAGCCGATTTTAATGCGTCGGACTCAAGCAACATGCTGTAACACTTGGGTTGTAAGCAAATGATTTCACTCGGGTAGTCATCAGCTGTTTCGCTTTTCAGTAGTCCTAGCTGTCCTTTCTTGGATTCATCGAACATGGGGTGATTTTTGAGGTAGTTGGAGAATTCCATGTATTCAACCAGGGGAGCTTTGCGCATTTCCGCTTCAATGTCGGTCACGCCTTTGAACTGAATCAGCAAGGAGTCTGTGTCCGAGTAGATGAGCGAGACGTTGTCACCGTAGCGTGGTTTCAGTGTGTCATAGAAGAAGCTGTATATATTTTCTTTTGTTTTTTCAAGCACGTAGAATCCAACTTGGAGTGGATGAACCATTCGGATATTTTTTTGCTTGAGGATCATGATGACTGTTTCGGGGCCGATGGCGTAGCAGTTTTTTAGGAGCGGGTTGGCATCGTGTTTTCGGAACTCATTGGGGTGCACACGACTTTTGCCTCTAGACTTCTATTGAGCGGGTTGGAAAGCAGCTTACCGTATATACTATTGGATGGAAGCTTGTACATGGACTTTTCAAAGGAGTTCGTAGAATCCTGACGTTTCTGTATAATTTTCATGATGAATGTTTTGAAGACCGGTACCTGCTTGATGCGAAAAATTCGGTGAAACTTTGTGACTTCCAGTCCTTGCCTGAGGAGTACTGGGAGAAGTTCCAGAAGCACGAGGTAGTTAGTTTGAGGTGGTTGGCTAGCAACAAGCTTACGATCTGCTCGTTTTGTTTCTGAGTTGTTCTGTACCAGCCAAGTGATTTTTTGTGAATTGCGAAACATCGTCCAAGGTAATCTCTTTGTGATGTAGCAGGAGTGACAGCTCATCTGTTTGTCTTACAACTTCATCGCTGACTTGGGCATCCACGCAGACAATGTACGTATACTCGCCAGAACAGTCTGTGTTTACCAAGTCGAATGCTTGAATTTCTTCCGGTGTGAGCTCGAGGATTTCGCCAATGAAGAAGGGTTCGCTCAAGCATCCACCATAAAGACTGTTAAAGTCCCACATTGCTGCTGAAGACATTGGTAATGTTGCGTCATAGTCTTTGCATCGGGGATTGTTTATCTTGGTAAGACCTTTCGTCAACGTCACGAATCCGACTCGTGTGTTTTTGACTATCAAGTGGAGGAGATCGATATCTTTGACCAGCGCCAATTTCATATTTCCATCGTAGAGGGCAGCTGGCATTGCAAAGCCAGGGACGCTCACAAAATGGACAGGGTCCAGGGTATAGTAGCGTGTCATGGTCTCCCTGAACTTTTGGAAGACTTCGGCCAGCCGCAGCGTGTCGATGAGCAGGTATATGATCATGTAATCACGCAACGTCTTACAGTTTGCTGCCTCCCACATTTCAATCACTTCAGCATAATCAGAGTCCGATATTCCTTTGCCTCGAAGTTGACTGTAGAAGGCTTGTTGCGATGGGATGTCAGTTTGGTCCACCACAGAATCCGATGTTATGGCTTCGTAGCAGAAATGTCCTTTTCGAGTGGAGAGGTCTAGAACCTAGTCACTGTAACTGAGACTTGTGAGATGGGATTTGAGAAGTGTCATGTCATGCCCACTATCTTTAAGATTTTAGGCAAGACTGTCTAAACTCGAGTTGAGGAATGCGAACGAGTCGATGAACTTGACACCGTACTTGCTCGTGACATCGTTCAAGGAGACAAAAATGCTGAACATTTTATCTGATTGTTTTGGCAAAACATTTATTTAGGAAAAGTTTTTACCATCCAATCCTATCAGTATGTAGCGCATGTCATAGGGCGATGCATTGTGAGCAATACAAGGCATGAACCTGAGAATTTCCGTTATTCTCATGTTACAATTAGAACAAAGAGCCCCAATGTAGTTCCTGTTATTACCTCTATATTGGGGCCAAAGACCCCCTCCACGTAATGGATTCACGTGTTTTGCTTCCGCAAAATTTTCTCACGTCTTGTTTGGTGAGAACGGGGATGGGGAACAATGGTAAGGTTGACATGAATTCATTATAATCCAGCAACATATTCCTAACAAGATGTGTTTCCATCTCCTCAAGGGGAACTGTAGTCGAATCGACCACTTTGTGCTATATAATTTTCCCGTCTATATCCACAAGAGTATAGCTGTTCATGCACAATTTGTGTATGTTAACTACACATTTCCCCTCTTGGGTGGGCTCCAGCACAGATTCACAGTCATTATAACATACAACAGGGGGTTTCATTGTTGCATGCATGGCTGCGAATTGGTACATATCGCCTTCTTCAGGCATACCGATGTTTTGCAAGCCTGCAGTGGAAGAACCTGATTTTACGTGACCATCTTTTTGCTTCCGTGCATGCCCTGCATGCAGTATGAACAATAAAAGTTTTATCCGTATGTCGTATGTCTGAATGTTTTAATAAATGTAGTGAAACATGGAATGAATGCGACATGATTAGCATCTGAGATTTGTACAAGGCGGATCGTGCGCTCTTCACTGGCCTCCAAACTGCCTCTGTATACACTAACCCGCCCGTAACCTTCTTTCTCTTTAGTGAGCTGATACAGTCTAATGTTGACATCACCATCTCTTTCTATGTTTGGCAAATCTTCTAAAGCCACAGGTGTGTTTATGGGAAGATTTGGTAAGGTGAAATATGTGTTTATGATTGGATTGAAGTTTTCTCTGATTGTTTTCTTTTAATTGAGAGATATGTTTTTTTAGGTAAGTGGAAATGGGCGAACATGCTTGTTCGGACACAATTCTTCTTCTTTGTCTTGATGTTGACTATATGGTGCCTGCCTGGACAATTTTTAGGCCATGGAACATAACTACCCATTCGTTTTGTTCCTTTAGCCCCTATCTTGTAGAATTTCAGGTCAACAGCGGTGACTGTATTAATGCTCCAGCCACTACCTTCTAGCTCCTGTTTTTCTAATTTATTATGTAAATCTACCCCGAGATCCTCAATCAATTCACTTAAATCCACTGTTTTTGTTAGCTGGATCGCTTTTGTGTTTAATATCCAATCCTTCTCTTCTATAGATGCATCCTCCATGGTTTTCCTCATTTTAACCCTCGCGGTGCATTGGAGTCTCTGGAATGTTCTTAATTTTGGTTCAATATGCTTCACTAATTCCCTGCATCCTAATGTTATCATGGATGATATGTTGACGTGTTCAGTGATTGGGATAAATGTCGATGTTACGGAATGGTGGTCCAATATACCTTCAGAGGTTGATGGGTGAACTATAACCACTCCCGACTCTACAGTAGACGCCTCAACAGTAGACGGTGCATAAGTAGACTGAGCGATGAATGGCTCATCAGTAACCTGAACTCCGGGTAATTCCGGAGCAGTAGGCTCAACAGTAGACGTCAGCAAGGGCGCATCCAACGCACCTGTAGGTTAAAGCCCGGTTAGTTCCGGAGCAGTAGACAACAGAGTAACAAGCTGTCCAACATTAGACAGCAGCAAGGGCGCATCCAACGCACCTGTATGCTGAACTCCGCGTTGTTCCGGAAGGGTTCCACCACCACCGGGTTGCGAACTTGCGCTAGGGCTTACTGTAGGGCTTACGGTAGGGCTCGCGGTAGGGCTCGCGGTAGGACTTATGGACATTGCGACGCTAGGGGCAGTCCCTGCATCCTCCAACAAGGGCAAATCTGCCATATCGTCTGGATTCATCCTGCACGAGTAAAGAAAAAAATAGATTAATAGCACAATTCAAAAAAATAAACTATCAAAATTACAGAAAAAATACATCTTCAAAACAAAAGATGTATATGATACTTACATCTCGAGTGAAAATATGACCGTGACCAACAAGATCAACCCTGCAAATAAACTATCAAAGGTACAGAAAAAGACATCTCTACAATGAAAAGATGGACATGATACTTACATCTCGAGTGAAAGTATGACCTTAACCAACAAGATCAACACTGCAAATCATGCATGAGCTACGCTGTTCACCGATTTATACAACGGTGTACGAAAACTTGGGAAATATATTATTCACCTAGAGCCCCTCGCTACGCTGCCAGATGCACGAACCAAAAATAAAATCAAAACGAAACCTGTACGACACTGAAATCACCGGTCCTTGTGAGGAGGAAAGGGGTGAGTGGATGTGGGAGTCATATAAAACTGGCCCTGCTGACTGAACGGATACACACACTTCTCGCTCATCGCATCGTCTGTACCTCCTCTGCCTTGACCTGCACATTGCCTGTTCATAGCACCGACCACAGCCTCTCGTCGCCCGACCCTGCCTCGCCTGCTTGAACCATCTCATCATCATCATGGAAGTGTTCAGGATGTCAAATCAAATTGTTTCATACAATCGCAGCCTTAAACGTTTCTCATTCGTCGAGGGAGATAACTTCGTATCGGCAACGATGTCAACATTCAAAATCATCCTAACCATGCTCAAGATGAAACTAGATGCTTCTATCCTAATTCGTCAAGATTGTAGTAGCGTGTATATTCTGTGCAACCAAGAGGGATGTTCAGTGATGTTTTTAAACTCAAAGTCGACTCGTCACAGATCTAAAATACTTCTTTGCCCAAACTTCGTTTCCCGTTTCTTAACAAAAGAAACTACAATCATGGGTATGATACAAGAACCTTCATACTTTACCACCGAGCCTCGTGGATTTAAACGTACATTGGAACAAGCCGAAAATAAAACACGACCTGAAGCAAAATATGAAATGGTAGATTCCTCAACCAATACCTTCTACTCCGATGCTCAACATTACGAAGACATGACGCAAGATCAAGACGAACAAAATCATTCTATTGCTGTAGTAAATACCTGTAACCCTCCCCAGGATCAAATAACAATGCTACAATATTTGATACTCCAGACAAAGGTTACAGTGGAGCGTCAGTATATACCATTGCAACATTTCCCGTAGCTTCTTAGGACATCGCAGAATGCCCGAACCGACGTTTATTCAAGTAAATTATCCACACAATATAATAGGAATAAGGACCGCCGTGGCCGAGTGGCTAGCGTATCCGATTGCAGTGTCAGCCTCTAGTGCTGCATGTCGCGAGTTCGAGCCTCGGCAGGGACACGGCGGTCTTGTGACGGGGAGATTGGGCTCCTCCCCCCTCTGTGTCTGCCTAACTTAGCCACCCCCCTAACTAGGGGAAAACGGATGTATGTCTATACATACATACATATACATAATAGGAATAAAGAATTGTATTAAATGTAATAATTTATTTAATAAATATAATTGAAATTACTCTGTATATACTAACCTTTGCAATGCATCATGCCCGATTTGGAACAAGTCAGATTCTGTACTCTGCTGGTGGCTATTTCCATAATTCATGCTTTTACAATAAGGAAAGCGCGAATGTTGAGGGATCCATGAGTTGCTGCAAGACGGATGTGGGTATAACGTCCCCTGAAACTGTTGATTATTTCAAGGTTGATGGGTTTGCGATACATACCCATACCAAGGTTGTATCTGACACACTTGAAACTGCCATTGCGGAGGAAACATCTGAAAATGGTGCAGATACCACACGTTCTGATGTTGCGGGTAAAACGTATTTGCGCCGTTATCTGAAGAAGACGCCCCATTACCCAGACTGAAAACGGCGGATAAAAAAAAATATCCTAAAAGAATGTTCATTGTTTAAATATAAATTTTCGCACATAAAAACCATAGGTTATTGTTTTTGGCATACAACGAGGAAGGGTCAGGGTGGAAGCTTTACTCGGTGCCCCTACATGATCTTCGAAAAATATCAGCGTTGCATCTAACGATGTATCAAGGATATTAAACTCATCGCGGAATACGTCAGACACATCATCCCCTATTATGGTTAAAGAATCCTCAAAGACGCTATTCAAAATGTCATTCATGATGTAGCTATCATTCATAATGTATTCCATCTCACGTTGACTGTTGTTTTACGACAGATTATGTGGAGTTGATGATAAAGGCGGGTAGCTGACATCGTGTTCCACTTATATTAAATGGGAGCCCAGCGTTCGCGTTAAAATTATTCCCGCACACGCGCACTATCGCCACCTCACTTCACCTCACTGTCTTGGCCGGACACTGTCATAATCGCTAAAAATCTTTCATCCCACGTGCTTTCTACCTAACGATGATTCAGCCCACACGCATTTTCCACCACTTCAAAATCTGCCACTGTCATGTCTGCCACTGTCATTACACCGAAACAGGCGTACCAACCTAACAGTTATCACTTTAATGAAACTTCAATAAAAAAAACGCTAAAAAACGGCATTACGTACCCTACAAAAATACGTATGTTTGCCCCGCGGGTTAGAAATGCGTATCTTTGCCCCGCGGGTTAGAAACACGTACCCTAGGTTAGGATAGGTTGGGCAGGAAAAGTTTCATTAAAGTGATAACCGGTAAAATGGTACGACTGGTGGCTGATTCTGACGTGGGCTGAAACAGATATTCGCCAGAATGTCACTGGCAGATGTGACAGTGGCTGGTGTGACTGAGGAACGCTATGCATGTTCGCTGTTAAAAAATGGTACCGTAGGTAGGTAGTCGGAACAACTTGGGGCTGATAAGGCAGTTGGCGGGGAAGATAGGGGTTGATCTGACGTTAGCTATAAAAGAATTTAGCGCCAGGGAAAGCGACCCTATTAAATTAGGATTGGGTTCAATGCCACTCAATTCGAACATCGGAAGCTGTGGCAAATCCCCATGATGAAGTAAACCGCATTCGAAAATATCGCCGGGTTGATGAATATCGAGTAAAGAATCCCCTTCATTAAGAATAGGGTTGATGATCTGAAGGTGTATTCAAATACAAATATAACGCTATCTTGGTCTTTATCTGAAGAATTACCCCAGACGTTTACAAACATGTTCCGTAGTGACAAGTTATCTGGTTCGTTAATGGACCCCACTAGGTTCAACGGTTCACGGGCATTTAAATATTCCGCTAGATCCCCCTCTGGGCAAAACGGTCCCCATGAATGATCACGACAGGCTAATAAAAATCGTCACAACGTTCGGTCAGAGCTCCTTCCCTACTTGCGGTCGCCAGTGAAAACCAGCCTCCCTGGCACTTGTCGCTTCTGTTATGAGTCCCGTTGCGATTATCTCCGGTCGTCGGTGATCCCTACTCTCGGGAGCTTGTTGAGGCAGGCATCCCTGGAGAGAGTGGGTAACGGGGCTGGCTCCGTTAGGTAGTACGTTGACAGCAGCTTGCGGTCGTTTCATCGCCCGAGAAGGTACCCCTGATGCCACGCGTGGCGCAATGGCCTGTTCATGTCGACCGTCGAATACGATTATACAGTCCTCTTCCTCGGGTAAGGGAGGACAAACTGTTGGACGAAAAATTGGGGAGAATTAAAATATTCATTACTAATACCCTCTCGATATAAAATTGATCCTCATAAAAAAGTAGATATACATTCGTTCACATTGAAACTTTGTTTTAATTGAATAAATCTCATTTCCCTTACAAACGTGTAGATATTTCTTACATTAATGGTATGATATAAATATTAAACACGATAAAAAGCTGCTAAAATACTTACCGCTTGGTAAAGCCGATGACGCTGGATCCTCACTAACAACATGAAGGTTTGTGAAGATCTCCTGAACGCTCGGGAAGGTGGTATTCCCACACGTTCCAGCCTCCAGTTCATCATGCTCTGGCGAAGAATAATAAGGTTATTGCATGTATAAATATCGCGATAATGTTACTGTATGAATAAAAAGCATGGAAGAATATCGCTACCACTAAGAAAATATATTTATATAAAAAACGAAAAATTTACCTTCTTGTCGACTCAATCCCTCCCGACTCGTGTTGTTCTCAGAGATGGGTTCCTCCTCCTGATCTGTATCCAACATGGTTAGGAGGCCTGAGAGATCGCTTATGTTCGGCAACGAAGGAACCTCGAGTGCATCAGAAGCTGGAAAAAGAAATAACACGAAATTAGAATACCCCGTACATATTCCATTCTATTATCATACTTTACTGCTAAGGTTAAAATTTCTATCAAGCTCTAATAATGTATTCATTTAATTAAAATTTACAATCTATTATCGTTAAAGAAAAAAAAATCTATACTTACCGGATAAATGAGCTTGAGATGGAAGAGACCGCGTCTCTTGAATACGCTCAAGAGCTGCATAAAGCTCGGAGGAAGCTAAGCGCAGGGAATCATCGGAAGTTTTTCGCGAACAGGCCATTGACATTTATAAATTTGGGCGTGCGCATACATCGATGTAAAACCGTATGTAACTTTTTGATCATTTCTTTGAATCTGACTGTTTAGCTTTGTACCCGATGCTGGTGACAAAAAATGTATTCCTAAACATCATATATTTGAAAACATTGTATGAAAGATATACTAAACGCGCTTGTCCCATGCATGAGAGAAATTATTTGTGACGATTTCACACTCTTCGAAAATATCTCCTCATTATAAAAGCGCGTGTCCCATGCATGAGAGAAATTTGTAACAAATTCCCGACCTCTGGAAAAAATCTAACAAGACGGTAGGGCAAACACTGACTAGTTCGATTCCGAATGTAAATCAATAAAATGTTCAGCACATAGGGGACTGATACCTTATGTCTGCGTCGTTAGAACATTGTCAAATTTACCGTAGACTGTACTCTATTAGAGCATTAACGTTTGCTCTGAGACATACAATGATATCCCTACCAAAAGAAACCGATTGTAAAGAAAAATGATCACTTATGTAGAAATAATACACCAATGCACGTTATACACTCTAAAGATTCAACAAGTAATAAAATTGCTTACATTGTTATAGAAATATTCCCCTCTGATCAGATAACACACATCTTATAAACAAAAAATTATGGTGAATGATTCATTCACCAAATTCATTTTATAACACACTCTATGTCTGATTATGTCATGTATACATCAATGATTGTGCGTTGTACATAAGACTAGGTTAGGTCTTTTGTAATGTGAATAGATAATAAAAATAAATAAGATGTGTTTGAATCAAGAACTATATCCAAAAATCGAGAGGTGAATGATAAATGGTAAAATTTTGGATTGATTCAATAAGTAAATATAGTATCTAATACGAAGAACTCGATTATAAATAAAATGATCACTTTTGTAAAATAATGCACCAATGCACGTTATACACTCTAAAGATTCAACAAGTAATAGAATTGCTTACATTGTTATAGAAATATTCCCCTCTGATCAGATAAAACACATCTTTTACACAAAAAATTATGGTGAATGATTCATGCACCAAATTCATTTCATAACACACTCTATGTCTGATTATGTCATGTATACATCAATGATTGTGCGTTGTACAGAAGACTAGGTTAGGTCTTCTTTAATGTGAATAGATAATACAAATAAATAAGATGCGTTTGAACCATGAACTATATCCAAAAATCGAGAGGTGAATGATAAATGGTAAAATTTTGGATTGATTCAATCAGTAAATATATTATCTAATACGAAGAACCCAGTTAAAAAAAGCTAATGGTCTATGAA